>NQII01004274.1:18387-37422 GCA_002778355.1 Clitarchus hookeri
GCTGCTGCTTTGTGTGTGCGATAGCGCCCGCGGGGGTTGTCACCCCACACCATGCAAGCGCCCGGCTACGTCGTACTGCGTCTGCCAGTGCTTTCCATCTCATTATCTGAGAGAGAGTTATACAGCAAGAGCATAAAAGAATTCCCCCAACTTTGAAGGTCTGTAATATCAAAACCAAACAACCTACGACCTTGATTGACCGATCAAATGAACCGTGGAACCGTGAAGTTTGTTTGCCCTACGTTCGTTAATGTTCAATGTGACCACCACAAGCGGCCCGAACGACATCTACGCGATAATCGAACTCGTTCCACACTCTTGTCAGCATGTCCGGTGTCACGGTTTGGATGGCGTCCGTACTTCTCGTTTTGAGGTCGTCGATGTTGGCTGGCAATGGTGGACGAAACACCATGGGAAGTTGTCCGTGCGACGTGGAGTTATCACCGCGGCGTGCTTGCGCTGTAGGAGGGAAACACGCACGGTGTTCACTAGAGGCGGCCATGCACTTCAACAGCTAGTTGACGTAACTCGCGTGAATAATGAGGAACGGAAACCAAAGTACAGTGCGTACCAACACGCGGAGCCAAGTTATCTAAAATTACGTTAACCAATCACGTTCTCTCATTAGCAAACACAGGGCCTCGTGGTAGGCGCATATTGAATCCACAAATTCATACATCGGTTCACCCGGTCTTTGATATCTGTATATGAAATCATGTTCAGAGTTACGCTCAACGTGACGGGGGAAACAAGGCCTCTATTACCCTACGTTTTAAACTTATAAAGGTACCTCCTTCGAGTGACATAATTTATTTACGGAGTAGTTGTGATATAAAACTGTCACACTTTACGTCAATTGCTTTTAAGAGAGTATCTTCAGAACACAGACACAAGGCTTGCTACTTTACTCACTGCAATGGAAAATATGCAAATTGCTGACAGGATCCAAGGATGTTAAAGGAGTTATGTTTCGTATGGAGGAGAAAAACATTTAATCGACTTTGGGTGGACATTTGGTGACACTCGCCGGGACCGCATGCTGAGAGGGTTGAGTCATTGCACCCCGCTGACGTCACAAGTCCACTGCGGCCTGACGCAGCTTGGCCACCGTCATAGACTCGTCAGCTGCAAACCCAACGTCTGCCCACAAAGCCAGCAACTCTTCCTTCTTAACAATATACACGAACCGACCTCATCCCTCTCATGCAACAAATGTGAGAAAAGACTTAAAGCGGAGTTTGCGCAGTAACTATTTGTGATAATTCACAAATAATGTCCAGTAGAAATCATGTTTCAATACACTTTATCATGTATAAATACAAATTGAATTGGCAAAACATTTAGAGCAATTAAATAAATAAATAAATATCAGCAATAATTAACCCAATTGCNAATACAAATTGAATTGGCAAAACATTTAGAGCAATTAAATAAATAAATAAATATCAGCAATAATTAACCCAATTGCTAATAATTTATTTTATTAATTACAGTTCTTTGAAACGCAGTATTTGCCTCGGAGCACCAAAAAAAGAGAAAAAAAAATACAACATTAGAAGTATAATCTTNAGAGAAAAAAAATACAACATTAGAAGTATAGCTCCAGAACAACCCCTTAAAAAATACAAATTCAAAATGTAATTTATTTAACAGCTGATTAAAAACTTTACCGTTTTCTTTGACTAGAACACAGCACCCATTTGACTCGTAGAAAGGAGGGCAGCAATTGATTTGCCCAGTAAAGCCTCCATCCCATAAAATACTTTTAAAACAATTAAAAAGTGTGCAATTACGGCGGGAGGCAGTCGCGTAAGACCCAGTACGGCTCCGACCGTTACAAATTACAAAAAACAAATAACATATTAAAATATTTACGCCCCAACGACAAAAACCGCAAAAAAATGGATAATCATAAATACTTGGGCGGCTAACAATGACAGACACGACACGTTTAAACAAGATAGAGACAGTAACGTGACACCATAGATAAGCCGGAACGTAATTTTGAAGGGTGACTGAAACCAAAATTTTGAAATGGCCTAGCCTTACTGCACAGTCAAGATACAACACAACTATGCCACACAAATTACAAAAAAACATTTAAAACCCAACCGCAAAGTAAGTGTTCTCCACGACTTACCGTTTTACTGCCCCGTCGTTCAGTAGCTAAACTGGTATACTGCTTCAGCTCAGTAGCTAAACTAGTATACTGCTTCAGCTCAGGAACAACGTCGGCGTTGTCCACTGCTGAGCGAAGGCGAAGGTGGTTGAAGCCATCAGGTACTAGCGGGGATCTTGCGTCGTAAGTTGCGGCGAAATGTAGCAGACTTCGGACGGGCGTAAAGTAGAGCAGAATAGACAGAGCCCCGGCCGAGCAAGGACTTAAGTAAACTATCGTGGCCAATCAAAAATTGTGACGCGTGAAGGGGAAAGAGGGAAGCAAGGAGGGGAACTAGCCGAGCAAAGAGTACACCACCGCGCAGATAACACGACATAGCTAGCGTCGCACTCCATATTTGAGGATGGGCTTTCACCAACCCTATATACATTTCTGCATCTATCATCCTCTACGAGATCATGTTGGCAGGAGACGGGACGAGTTGACCGCACGTGTGTTGTGCTCGATGGCCTGTAGTGCACTTCCTTGCCGGTGAGGTACCGGCCAATACCTCGTAGCGGTGAGTAGACGATGTGCGGGGCATGTGTCAGTAATGGCATGTAGTCGTGCACCCCTCAACTACAATGAAAACATATCGTCACATTATTTATCACATTATCTTACACTAAAGGCTAAGTAAAGGTATGCTTTTAGTTCGTCAATTTTCATTAATATATTTGTAAATATAATATGTCATGTGTATATGCGCATTATTTTTACTCTATCTGCTCAGGCAGTTTTCTCACTCTCATTGAACCTTAGTGAAAAGTATTCTTTGTAAATTTATTATAGTAATTTTTGTTATAAAATAACGCCTGTTCACAGATTTAAGTTAATAGCAATACTTTAAAAATGAACGAAACAATTTTTTACCAGTTCTTATGAGTGATGATGTTATTCATGNTTAAGTTAATAGCAATACTTTAAAAATGAACGAAACAATTTTTTACCAGTTCTTATGAGTGATGATGTTATTCATGTTCTGACTCATTAATAGAACTTACGTAATAAATTACGTAATAAATTAATTCTTCCAATATTTTGCTTTAATACTGTGTTTTATATAAAGGGTGGTGATGTCATCTAGGATGGCGATAGTGGTGTCATCCAAGATAAAAGATAGAAGCCATCTTTGTCCAGATGTTTCAATTTTTTGTGTGATTTTTATTAATGTTAACTACAAATTGACTATNTTAAGTTAATAGCAATACTTTAAAAATGAACGAAACAATTTTTTACCAGTTCTTATGAGTGATGATGTTATTCATATTCTGACTCATTAATAGAACTTACGTAATAAATTACGTAATAAATTAATTCTTCCAATATTTTGCTTTAATACTGTGTTTTATATAAAGGGTGGTGATGTCATCTAGGATGGCGATAGTGGTGTCATCCAAGATATANTCTTTGTAAATTTCTTATAGTAATTTTTGTTATAAAATAACGCCTGTTCACAGATTTAAGTTAATAGCAATACTTTAAAAATGAACGAAACAATTTTTTACCAGTTCTTATGAGTGATGATGTTATTCATATTCTGACTCATTAATAGAACTTACGTAATAAATTACGTAATAAATTAATTCTTCCAATATTTTGCTTTAATACTGTGTTTTATATAAAGGGTGGTGATGTCATCTAGGATGGCGATAGTGGTGTCATCCAAGATATAAGATAGAAGCCATCTTTGTCCAGATGTTTCAATTTTTTGTGTGATTTTTATTAATGTTAACTACAAATTGACTATTTTTTTTCAGTAAAGTTGTTGGAAGCCTTCCTTCTTGCTCTACTGCACTCCATACCGCACAATGTGGCGTTTTAAACAATTTCCTGCAAAAGTTTATTTTTTTTTAGTGAAAATATTGTGGTTGTTGCTCGCAAGTAACCATATATTACTCAAGTGATAGTCATTACTTGTTCTGTTATATTAAGGTCCGCGGTTCAATTCCAGGCCTTGCCGGGAACTTTGTGATCCAATCTCACATGTGCCGGACGTAGGGATTGTCTTGGGCGCACTCGTTCTCCTCGATGCGCACACAGAGCTGACGCCACGTTATGTAGCCTACTACTTCAACAGCGGGTGTGTGTGGAGTATGTTCTGTCTAGATATGTACGTGAGCTTGCTCACAGTCAGCTCTAGCGTAGTTTGGTTACTAAAACAAATCAGATTAGTGACATGTCACTGGTCTGATTGACAAGATGTCACCTCTTCACTAACAGCCTGCCATGAATTATTACGTATCCGTGTGGTTCGGTTTGGCAAAACGGGAACAATGGGTAAGTAGACTAAATTATAGTGAGATAAGTGATTTTCAGAATACAATCCTATCGAAAAATCACAAGATAAATATTTCGTTATATTTAAACTACAGTCTTATTAATGATCCAAAAAAATCATTATTTATTAGACTTACTTGAAAGGGATAAAGAACTTAGACGTAATTTCTGCGCGTTCGTTCTTGCCCAGAACGAGGTAGACGATGCCTTAATGTCTAAGCTGGTTTTTGGTGATGAAGCGATGTTTCNGTGGTTCGGTTTGGCAAAACGGGAACAATGGGTAAGTAGACTAAATTATAGTGAGATAAGTGATTTTCAGAATACATTCCTATCGAAAAATCACAAGATAAATATTTCGTCATATTTAAACTACAGTCTTATTAATGATCCAAAAAAATCATTATTTATTAGACTTATATTTACTTGAAAGGGATAAAGAACTTAGACGTAATTTCTGCGCGTTCGTTCTTGCCCAGAACGAGGTAGACGATGCCTTAATGTCTAAGCTGGTTTTAGGTGATGAAGCGATGTTTCATACAAATGGTAAGGTGAACCGGCACAACGTGCGGATATGGGGTCAGGAGCCTCCACATGAAAACACCGAACACGAGCATGCTTCCCCCAAAGTGAACGTGTTTTGCGCTGTATCCAAAGACACTGTTTACGGCCCTTTCTTTTTTCACGAGTCCACTGTTACTGGAATCCCTTATTTTTACATGCTTACAGAGTGGTCGTTTCCTCAGTTAGAAGAGACGGCAGGGGATTTCATTTTCCAGCAGGATGGTGCGCCTCCCTAATGGCACCTAGCTGTTCGCTGATACCTGAACGAGATGTTGCCGCTACGCTGGATTGGTCGAGGAGCAGCTGGTGACCAGGCTCTTCATCACTGGCCTCCAAGAAGCCCGGATCTTACCCCGGGCTTTTTTTTTCTATGGTGGTACATAAATGATCAAGTGTTAGTCCACCATTGCCGGCTAACATTGACGACGCAAGTGGAATGACAGAGCATGAGACTCATCTCCACCAGGACGCCAGATGAAAGGAGACCAGAAGGAATATGAAGAAACCAAAGTGGATTGGCATAGCTTGAGACTCGTCCCTCCAGGGCGCCAGTAGAAAGGCCAGAAGGATAGAATGTGGGAAACGGGAGAGTCTGGGTGGACTCTAAGAAAATTTCCACTCATAATGCAAGAGCATGATTCGGGGATATCCAAGATGGCTGCTATTGGCCATGAATGACAGAGCGGGATGATAAATCCAGCATAACCGACGTCGGCAAGGAATGACAGCCCGTGAGGTTGCCTCGTGACATCATCCAAGAAGGCCGTCTGCTCGTTCCCTCACCCCCTTCCTCCAAGGACATTAGGTGACGCTGAACCGCCATTTTATAACTACTATAGGTAAATATGTAAAACCATTGAATATACTTTTTCTTTTTAAAATGTTATGCTTGCATTTATTTTAAATTCTTATGCCGTGCTAAAGGTCTCGCTGCTATGTTGGGTAGTACTCTGCTGATTAATGATATAAAAGTGCAATGGAGCGAGCTTCATGTATGAGATGTGATCATTCAGTTTATTAATACTTTAAGTTTGGTTTCTGAAAAGTTCCGACAATTTTCCTATAAAATGCTTGTTAACATGTGGGGGACAGGAAGTGGAAGAAGTTGGCTAAAGTTCCTACATACCTGTTAGACGACGACACATGAGAATTCATTGCTNCCATTGAATATACTTTTTCTTTTTAAAATGTTATGCTTGCATTTATTTTAAATTCTTATGCCGTGCTAAAGGTCTTGCTGCTATGTTGGGTAGTACTCTGCTGATTAATGATATAAAAGTGCAATGGAGCGAGCTTCATGTATGAGATGTGATCATTCAGTTTATTAATACTTTAAGTTTGGTTTCTGAAAAGTTCCGACAATTTTCCTATAAAATGCTTGTTAACATGTGGGGGACCAGGAAGTGGAAGAAGTTGGCTAAAGTTCCTACATACCTGTTAGACGACGACACATGAGAATTCATTGCTTTGAACATTAATGCTGGTGGTATGTGAAAGAATGCTTGTAGCAGACAAACTTACATAAAATATAGTAGGTTTATGCAAGTCGTGTGATTTATTTCAACAAAAAATGTTTATTGCCATGTTAAATAAAATAAATAGCGCATGAAAATTAATGATACTGCATATGCTGCTGAGGAAATCAAGAATTGTGGTATCTAAACGCTGTTGGTACAAAATATTAAAAGTGGTCTTCTATGATTCCAGTATGAAAACTCATTGCCTCTGCGCGATGGAACTTGAACTGAGAGCTGGACTTTAAGGGGTATTCATNATGATTCCAGTATGAAAACTCATTGCCTCTGCGCGATGGAACTTGAACTGAGAGCTGGACTTTAAGGGGTATTCATTTTCCATATTCTCTATTCGTATACTGATGCAACAAAAATATTGATAGTCTTATTTATTAATGATGTGCATTATACAGTAGAACCCTGTTATAACATGCCCTCTTATAACATTTTCCTGCTTAATAAGCTACATTTTCTTGGTCCACAAACAAGTTTTTCAAAACAAAATTACCTTCTTTTAAGGTTTTCCCTTATATGAGGCGGACAATCTTGGAACCCTTGAGAAATGTTTTAAAAAGGCCCCACTGTATTCAACATGGATAATTATGTGATATGTTCTGACGAAGGGTTATTTAGATACTGAGTTGTTGCGGTACCCTGCCGATACAGACAACTAGTGGGAATCATTGCAAGTAATACTATTATCCATAAAGTTTGGAAAGTACACATATTATATTCGAAGATTAACTAGAAAAATCGATTAATTAATTGATAAATATTTGACGTAAGTATGCTATAAGGATACATAGGACTGGCAAAACCAAACAAAAAATTATAAGACTCGTATGAGAATTTTTTTATTCGAGATACTAGGACAGAAACAAGTAATTAGTTGAAATAATGTAAAATTAATACGATTGTTTGACATCTCCTGTAATGCATGTATTCACCTCATTGTGCTAAGGTGAAAAATATTTTCTGCATTACATACCTTAGCTGGTAAATACATTTGCTTAAAAGTAATCAATATACAGAATGATTCACAGCACCCCCGTATCACCCCTTTTTCTCGAAAATAACACGACACCGGGGGTTCACGGAAAAGTTGTGGTAACTATACCCTATATGAATCATCTATTAGTTGTAATTCCATTTCCCCCAACACACCTGCGGTAGGGGTGCAAGGGGTGAGCTTTGAAATTGCAAATGGGAACAGGGGNGTAATTCCATTTCCCCCAACACACCTGCGGTAGGGGTGCAAGGGGTGAGCTTTGAAATTGCAAATGGGAACAGGGGTCGTATCGTTGGATAGATCGTCGGAAAGAAAACCACATTTACTAAGGCAGTTGTTTTCTGATGTGCATAGTTTACGCGCAATAAAATTAATCATTTAAGCATATGGTTTGTGATGTGCCTAGTTTACGTGCAATGAAACTGAATAGAAACTACTTTTATTCTTACTACAATCAAATGGAAATCAACGAAACATGTTGTTTTTCTGGCGTGCATACGTACCTAGTTTTAAGTCAAGTAAATATTGCACTGAAGCTATTATGTTTTCCAGTTGGTCCTAATTAGGTATATTTCAAAGAATTTAAACTTGAAATAAGTTTTTTCTGCTCAGCCATGAAGTGGTAATAGAAGAGAAATACATGGTTACTTATTGTAATTTTAGCACACGAATCTGGTCGTTGCTTTCCACCACATCCTATCAACGAAGTTACGACCTATTTACATGATGCATGCGTATATGCTATTAACATTATATGACAGACAGCATATGTTGTCCACGCCGAGTATTTTACACACTTTGAAAATTTACAATTAAAATTATGTCATCTCAAAAAAATCATGAAAAAGGAGCGGGGACCCAAAAACATATATTCTTTTTAATTATTTCTTCACGCAAGTTGTGGATTTACTAAAAAAATAGTGCGACAGGTGTTAAAAACCAATTAATCTTGAATGGTCCTTTCCACTGCAGAGAAATTTTCACAATNAAAAAAATAGTGCGACAGGTGTTAAAAACCAATTAATCTTGAATGGTCCTTTCCACTGCAGAGAAATTTTCACAATAAAATAATAAATCTTAAAACTCAGATAATGAGTCTTAATCAACACGAAATCCCCCAAATTTAAACTCACACCTCTGTGATTATTATTAATACACACTTCCATATTGTTATGATACACAGTGAGATTATGAGTTACTTCTTCCCAGATCTTAGGCAATTCCTTTTGTAGGCCATCGACGCTTACTTCACACTTTTCTGAAGCCCTGCTAAAGTTATACTTTTGGTTACCGATTGCGTATCCTTACGCTACAAGTAATCATAAACACTGCCATGTGACTTCTATGTTTTAACTGTCAAATACTTTGTTTAATGTACAGATGTTCAAGGAATTCTGTCATGTTTCAAAAACCATTACGTTCGAATTTTCACAATTTAAACCTATAACCATATTTAGGTTAGCTATATGGCATTTTTAACAATGTCTGTATTGTACGGTTATTATTTTGCATATTGTTAACATATTTGTGTTATACACGATATAGCACATTACAAATAATACACGTTAATATTTTGCCGCGACTGTACTTAATCCTGTTACAACTGTGGGAGAAAGAACTGTAACATTTAACCTCTTGTTATATGTATTGGGTTATTTACTAAAAAAGACAGCCTCGGCTGGAATAAATATTCAAACGAAGGAACGCAACTCGTGTCGCTTATGTTTTGTACGTAGCAGCGACAAATTTAGAAGATAGTGGTGAACATGCATACGAATAGGCCAACCGTAACTTTTATTCCGACCATATTTCTTTATGTACTAGGTACTTACTTTTTACTGGATTTATTAAATTATTTTTTTTTAATAATTTTCTGGCATAGTTTAGTAATTTGTTGGAATTGTGTCAAACATTCAAATCACAGAAACGTAATCACGTTACACAATTGTGTTTCAAACGCCTAGGGAAAAGTTACAAAGTTGTGATAAATAAATAGACGTAACTTTCAAATAATTAATTTGGTCATTAAAACAGTTTACGGTTAAAACGTATAGATTTCGCACGTTCAATATTTGCAATAACACACACACACGCACACACACGCACGCGCGCACACACACGCACNGTATAGATTTCGCACGTTCAATATTTGCAATAACACACACACACGCACACACACGCACGCGCGCACACACACGCACACACACACACAGGCCGTAACGACTACGATGCACGACGCACGTTACAGTGTATTTATTACTGTCGTGCAAATACAGATTAATCATAGCGTTGTAACTTGCCTCAGGTAGATTTAAAAAACACGATGTGCTCAAACTTGATGTGGTAATTTTAAGTATTTTTTGCATGAAGAAAAATTAACACATAGTTCAGGTACAAACAACACGTCGCGGCATGTCACCGTGCTTCTGCCAACTTTCTTTGGATTCGTAACCTTCCCGCTATCACATCTTAATATATTATTATAATTATTCAAACATTAAAATCTCGTTTCAGTTGTAAATTANGTATAGATTTCGCACGTTCAATATTTGCAATAACACACACACACGCACACACACGCACGCGCGCACACACACGCAAACACGCACACACACACACAGGCCGTAACGACTACGATGCACGACGCACGTTACAGTGTATTTATTACTGTCGTGCAAATACAGATTAATCATAGCGTTGTAACTTGCCTCAGGTAGGTTTAAAAAACACGATGTGCTCAAACTTGATGTTGTAATTTTAAGTATTTTTTGCATGAAGAAAAATTAACACATAGTTCAGGTACAAACAACACGTCGCGGCATGTCACCGTGCTTCTGCCAACTTTCTTTGGATTCATAACCTTCCCGCTATCACATCTTAATATATTATTATAATTATTCAAACATTAAAATCTCGTTTCAGTTGTAAATTAAAAATTTAAAAATCGTAATTTTTGCTGTAATAAGTATAAAATATGCTAAAACTGAAAACATGTTTAATTTTCCTGCTACTTCTAGCGGTGCTTCGAGAGAGAGGGAGAGAGAGAGGGAGGGAGAGAGGGAGGGAGGGAGAGAGAGGTAGAGAGGGGGGAGAGAGACAGAGAGAAAGAGAGAGAGCGAGAGAGTGTGTGTGTGTGTGCGTTTTTATTCCTCGGACGGAAAAAACACCATGTCTTAGGGCCTACGCACCATAATTTGCATTTGCGCTGATATTTTTAACTAACAATGAAATATATTTCCATCAGTGCTACCTAAAAACTTAAATATTTTAAGAGGCATTTACAAATAGTATACCAACAAATTTACTAAAACATTATTTTAACTGTGAACTAGTTGTTACTATTCGTTGCAAAAACATCGCTGCTCTTACTGTCTTTAATTTGTATTTGCTACGAAATTAATATTACAAGTTATATAATATATTAAGTTAAAGGTTCATTTATTCAAAAATATAATACTTTAAAGTAATTCACAGTGTTCTATATTTGTGGTATAAAAATTATTTAAAAAACAGGTAGACGTGTTACTCCTAGGGTGATTTTTCAAAAGTTTGTTTCAAAACATCCGAAGAAACCGATAATGGGCTTTCTCTTAACACACAGACTGTTGCATGGAACTTTTAATCACTGGGTACCCTTCCACAAGCATCGCCTATATCACGTGTTGCAGTGACTTTTCTGCGATGTCACTTCAACCATTTGTATTGTGCAATTTGCACTGTGTGTGATCTTGATTTTATTGCAAATGGACGACGCCTTATGGGTGTAGCGATTGCCATGTCCAGCAAAGGTACACGTTCTGGGAGCCATTAATTCTGTTGAAATTATAATAACTATCTTATCAAACGATGCTCTCGTGGACTGGAATTCAGTACAGTAGCATTGGAACCTGTGTTTGTCATTGACTTAACGTAGATTATGCCGGCAAACAATTTTCTTGGTTCTTGGAGTAGAAGCTTCATACAACTTGCGCAAGGATTGCCCGTTTTAAAAAGCAGGATGTGAGATTTCGAAGCGCAGTTCACGGAGCAGGAATTGTCATCTGCGCATGCGCGTGAAGGCATCCCTGGGATTTCCAAGAGCGAACGTAGCCGAGATCTCGCAGTATAACTCTCGGGTATGATCATGACGTGTGTGCGTGTGTAACCCTCCCTCCTCGTGCAGCGAGGGAACACGTGGGCAGGACTCGGCCGGGAGACTGCAGCAGGATCNGAACCGGCAACGTTTTAACGAGGCTCTGACAAAAATACTTCGCTCATGCTTGTTACAGGATTTATCTTCAGAGCACAAGTTATTGCCATGTTTTGCAAAGGCGAAAAATGAAGCAGACATTCTATTCTGAACAGCAGGTCAATATGCTGCCANAAGTTATTGCCATGTTTTGCAAAGGCGAAAAATGAAGCAGACATTCTATTCTGAACAGCAGGTCAATATGCTGCCAGGCAGTTCCCGTCGGAAAACGAGAAAGGTGACGTAACACAGTTTGTGATCTACCATAATTTTTATTTTTAATCATTTTCATAAATAATCAGACAGCAGCGTTTCTCTATGAGTCCAGAACAACCATGTATATATTCGCTAGGAATTTGGATTCTTGAGTAACTTCGTCCGTGATTTGTATATCTGCGATTATTTGTTCCTATCATACTTCCTCAGAAATTATCCTTTAGTATTCACGTACTAAGGCGTAGTATCTATATTACAAAAACCTCGGTTAAATTCGTTGTCCAAAGGAAATTCACTGGCGGCTTTTAAAATGGCAGCTATTAATTTATTTCTTTGTTAATCACCCATACTGGCGTTATTAGATATGTTCTGCAAGCCACGTGATGAATAGTACATATCAAATCTCATAATGTTTTAATGCAACGGTNGGCGTTATTAGATATGTTCTGCAAGCCACGTGATGAATAGTACATATCAAATCTCATAATGTTTTAATGCAACGGTTGGTTTTAGAAGAAAAAAATGCCACATACTTCACTCTAAACATGAAATCATGAAAACGGAGGCAAACCAGTGACAGGCTGTGAAAATGGCTCTTCTTGAAATCAGTAGCACCACGGCGACTAAATTTCATTTCACACTTCTTGTCGTTGTAAAATTGTGGATATCTGTGAACAGGTTTAAATTTTAAAGTTTGCGAAGCGGTTGTAATGCATAATACACATTCANGCTAAATTATAAACGGATTGTAGATTACATTTATTTGGTTGGTAACGACAAAAGTACTGTTTATGTAATTTATCATGTAAAAAATTATAAAAATCTGCATCTGAAGCGGGAATGAGCAAGAAAAAAAATAAAATCACGTCTAATGTCGTATCNAAAATTATAAAAATCTGCATCTGAAGCGGGAATGAGCAAGAAAAAAAATAAAATCACGTCTAATGTCGTATCTCGATGTTACGTTCACGCGACTGATTGGCCAGTCTACGAACGCTTGCTAACCGACTTGGAGTGACTGGTATTTCAGTGACTGACATCACTGATTCAGGCTTACAATGTCAGCTGCGGGGAAGTCTTCAGAGAGGCGGGTGCACTCTTGCAAAGCATTCAGTGGCTCTTGGCTAGTTAGTGTGGTTGNCTCGATGTTACGTTCACGCGACTGATTGGCCAGTCTACGAACGCTTGCTAACCGACTTGGAGTGACTGGTATTTCCGTGACTGACATCACTGATTCAGGTTTACAATGTCGGCTGCGGGGAAGTCTTCAGAGAGGCGGGTGCACTCTTGCAAAGCATTCAGTGGCTCTTGGCTAGTTAGTGTGGTTGNGCTGCGGGGAAGTCTTCAGAGAGGCGGGTGCACTCTTGCAAAGCATTCAGTGGCTCTTGGCTAGTTAGTGTGGTTGGCCTATCACGACGCGGCTACCAGAGCAGGCCCGCCAGCAGCCTTGTTCGCAACACGCACGCTGATTGGTTGCAGCAGCCGCAGCCCACCTGCGCTCGTATCTCCTCAGCTCTGTACGACAACTACCACAGATATCCGTACTGCAGAAATGCTGTTCGCTGAGAGTCTCTCTCGTGCTGCGTATTCATCTAGAATAAGATATTAGGAAGGCGTTCGCACAATACTTGTTTTAGTCGTGCTGGTGTTGGTGACACGTTTGAAGTTTGTAAGTTAAAGCATCGCCTACAATCGCCTTGGCGCTAACGTTACCATTACAAAACTGCCATGTCTACTTTTAACGTTAACATGTATAAAAAAAAAAAAGGGAAGATAATTTTCAAAATGCAGAGTAAATAATGTTTGTAACTGTTAATAATTTTTGTAAAAAAAAAACTTATTCCGCAAACTTCGTAGTTTCGCTCAAACATTTTAAATGTTTTTTGCCTTATTTGATATTTGTTTTCGTACAAATGAACAGAATTAAGATATACGAGGATGGCGACTCTGTACGTTTGCAAATGTCCATACTATTTGTTTTACGCTTCTTTACNACAGAATTAAGATATACGAGGATGGCGACTCTGTACGTTTGCAAATGTCCATACTATTTGTTTTACGCTTCTTTAGGGCGTCTTGAATTCTAATTGAGCACAACAAAGACTCGTAAGTTTAACGCGATGCGTTTAACGTTTAGCGTAGCCGCAACATTAAACGTCGGCTGCAGCCACTTTCATCATTCATCGTTTATCCAAGACTTACGTTAATGCCTTATGGTAACGTCAGGTGGATTGTAGACGGGGCTCAAGGCCACATTGTGCCCATCAAGCCGCCAAACAGCGCGCAGAGCTTCAGTCTTGCAGTTGTCATTTGAAAACTGCTCAATATTTTTNACAGAATTAAGATATACGAGGATGGCGACTCTGTACGTTTGCAAATGTCCATACTATTTGTTTTACGCTTCTTTACGGCGTCTTGAATTCTAATTGAGCACAACAAAGACTCGTAAGTTTAACGCGATGCGTTTAACGTTTAGCGTAGCCGCAACATTAAACGTCGTCTGCAGCCACTTTCATCATTCAACGCTTATCCAAGACTTACGTTAATGCCTTATGGTAACGTCAGGTGGATTGTAGACGGGGCTCAAGGCCACAGTGTGCCCATCAAGCCGCCAAACAGCGCGCAGAGCTTCAGTCTTGCAGTTGTCATTTGAAAACTGCTCAATATTTTTGAGCGGTGTCTGTTTATGATTAGCTTTTAAGAATTTTTTTTCATTTCGGAATACTGGCCTCCGTTTTCTGTTTGCGTCTCTGGCGTGTTTTTGTAATGTCAAAAAAGGACCAGTATTTCACAATAATATTAGGTGTGAAACTTGCGTTACATGCTATAACACGGCACAGGGACATCAGGTACGTCTTCGTCTTTACTATGACGCCATAAGACTACAGTGACCGCCACTGGAAGTCCTGTGTGGCGAGTTGATGAGAGGAAGACTGCCGCGGTCACCAGATGCCTGCTATTCAAAAAGAGAACACGTTCAAGTAACTAGAATTTAAAAAAGAGGTCACATGCAAAAAAAAAATGACACGAACAAAGAGGACACGCAATTTTATAATGAACATGTATAAAATTAGTTTACTGTGTCGCAGNTAAGACTACAGTGACCGCCACTGGAAGTCCTGTGTGGCGAGTTGATGAGAGGAAGACTGCCGCGGTCACCAGATGACTGCTATTCAAAAAGAGAACACGTTCAAGTAACTAGAATTTAAAAAAGAGGTCACATGCAAAAAAAAATGACACGAACAAAGAGGACACGCAATTTTATAATGAACATGTATAAAATTAGTTTACTGTGTCGCAGGTCAGTGCAAAATATATAAGGTGCAAAAATTTTCCCCAAATTCGGTTTAAGTAACGCAATGTATTCTTTGCAATGAGATAGTGATAATCATGTTCACTTTGAATATTAAAGTCAATTCCTTTTGGTTTCCAGGCGCTACAGAATATTTAACAAGCAATTATTAGATATAGAAGCATTCGCACAAGACACAGTTGTACATCAGCATTGGACACAAGTAGATAGGATACGCCGAAGCGTGCGCAACGGGATCCGGGATAGGAGGTAGGAGTTTACCGCCATCTTGGTAGGCGCGGTCGACGGCCATGTTGGTCAGTGCAGTACGCCATATTGGTAGGCGTCACAGTTAGGGCTCGATGCCATGTTGGATATTCGTTCCCCCGTCATTCCTAGAAGTTATTTAAAATTATATCGATTTGGAGTATCTTTGCGGATCATAATTCCATTAAATAAAAAATAATAATTTATGAAACTTTCTTAAATATGTTGGCCCACCTTTTCGGTCGGTACTCAGCGCATTGGGGAACGTATTAATACCTCCTCCTTCTCCCTCACAAAAAAACCCATAAAAACTAGCACACACTACCACTCATCCCCTCACCACAAACAAACACCCCTCACCATCCCTCAGCCCCTCACCATCCCTCACCCACCTCACCACCACCCCATAAATGCCCTCACCACCTCACCACTTCACCATTCCTCACCCCCTCACCATCCCTCAACCACTCCCCCCTCACTGCCATCACCCACTCAATGCGCTCACCACCTCACCACCTCTCACCACCTCACCAACCCTTGTCCCTCAAAATTCTAAAAATCGAGGCTCATGTAATGTCATACCCCTGCTCATCCTACCACCCAGTCATATCGTAGCACATTACCTCATACCAATATTTAATATAGTTAGTGTTTATTATGCATAGCCAATGTATTATTGTTTAAGCGCATATCCTCAATCACGATAACTTCAAGAACTATTCCGAATAGGATATTTTGTTTATAAAAATGCATAGTAAATTTATGATTGTTTGCATTTAAAGTACTTTTTAAGGTAAGCGATGTATCATATAGCTCATATTTTTCTATGTTGGGTCTGTATCTTAAATCATAGTATGCCGACATTTTCGCAAATCAGGTTGTAAGCAAGCGAATGTTTATAAGCATATGCGATTATAATTTGCCATATCTTAGGGAGAGGCTCGTGAATTTCAGTTCGCAAGCATAATTTCTAGCTCTAGGAAACTATACGTGTATAAGACCCTACGACCATATATAAACATAGTGATTAGCTAAATTAAATATAATATTTAGATCCTTTCTTCCACCAACTTATCTTTATCCATATGTAGTTCGTCACATTATATTAAGGTACTACACGAATTGCACGTGCAAACAATATAAAAATGATGCCGCGTGTAAAGGCTTGACTATGTACTGCAACTATTCGATAAGCTTAATTCTCACTGATAACTGGCTGGTATGTNTGCCGCGTGTAAAGGCTTGACTATGTACTGCAACTATTCGATAAGCTTAATTCTCACTGATAACTGGCTGGTATGTTATAATACAAGTGGAATGTGAAAGCAATGCTCGGGCTGCTTAAAACAATTTGGGGATCTCGTGATGTGAGTTGTGATAGGCGTGGCGATTTGTCTCTGTATTTAGCAGTGNGCTGCTTAAAACAATTTGGGGATCTCGTGATGTGAGTTGTGATAGGCGTGGCGATTTGTCTCTGTATTTAGCAGTGCAGGTATTTTTAACATAAATTTCGAGTATGATTTTACTTTTGCATGCGGTGATGTTCTTCACAAACAGGGTACGAATCAGGATTAGGATGAGTCGGTGTTACGATCTCGGCTTCGAGTATTTATTAAATAGTTTCGGTTTTTCCCCCACCGGTTAATTTCCTGATTACTTTTTGACTCGCTCAGGGTGCTAATATTTAATCTGTATATTTTGGCTGGGCTACCGGGGGATGAATACGTTACCACACGCTGATTGGTGAACGAAGTTTATATGTAATAAGAATTAGTAATAATGTTCACACAGTAATTTTTATAATTGATTTTTCTGTACAACCATTTCGGTTATAAAAATGATTAAGTTTCGGGGCAGAAATGGATTAATTATTAAAATTTTCTAAACTGGCCTTATAACATACAATAATAGTACTGTAACTATTATTATAGTCCAGCTTGTTGAAGAAGTTTTTTTTTTTTTAATGTGTTTAAATAAGTGAATTCTAACAAGATATTTTTCAGTGTTACAAGATATATGCATTCTACTTTCATATGCAATTCAAATCGTACTTCTCTGACAATTGCGGTAATGTATGTAGTACTTTGCAATGAGGTCAACATGTNTTCATATGCAATTCAAATCGTACTTCTCTGACAATTGCGGTAATGTATGTAGTACTTTGCAATGAGGTCAACATGTACAACCGGGTACGGTGCTCCATTAAACCAGTCCACTTCTCTCTAAGTCTAAGGTATACTCTGTTCGCGGTTTGTTCACACTTTTAGAATAGAACCGTGGAAAAATCTCCCTATGTATGACGTGTTTGCCTATTTCCTAAATATGTTAAGTATAACAAGCTTTTTATACTTCTGTTTGACATAAAATTATCTTATTTGTTGTTACACTGAACATTTATTAAATTTTTATCTATAAATTATAATATTTAATTTATAATTAGTGTGAATAAAATCAGTGAGGCAAAAGGTGTGTTGGTAATGCCTAGTAATAAATAGTTCTCATGCAANTGAATAAAATCAGTGAGGCAAAAGGTGTGTTGGTAATGCCTAGTAATAAATAGTTCTCATGCAAAATATTATTGGACTGAGTGCGCATGAATGCGGTGCATTGTCCCTTTGGTGTAATTTTCTAGACTTGGTTAAGCTTAGTTTGCGTGAGGCGGAGGAATATCGAGGAAGTAGGACTTCAGCAGGGCTTCAGGAAANTAAAATTGATTTTTCGAAAATTGAGAAACCCGACGTTACTGAAGTAAATTGATACTTTGCATTGAAAAATTAAATGTCTAAGTAGGTGGGGAGATAAAAATGAGATAGAGCGAAATACTGGTTTGACGGATGTTCCTGCGTGAGGTCGGAGCCTCTCCCTTGTCTCGAGGCGAAGTGAAAGTGCGCCTGCAGCCTGCGGCAGTTGCTGTGAGAGTCGACAAGCAATCACTGACTACGAGCAGTCACTCGTCTCACGACGTCCGCGCTACGCTCGTCATTGGTCGTGCTTCGCAGCGCGCGAACCAGTCAGACGGCGTGTGCTTCCTAATAAACAGTTGTTTCCATGTTTTAAATAACGACTATACCTTGCTGCTCCGTAATCGGTATCAGTACCGAAAACTAAACTTCCTCAACTTTGCTTCCTGTTTAGTTACACGCAGTTGTCCGGTCATGCTGCAAAGCAAATAGTAGCAGATTTATTTCAAGCTTTGTAATTAGCGCGTCATAATTTTCGCTGCAGACTATTCGAGTTTCAGTATAACACCCATGCTCGTTCATATGCTGCTCGCACAAAGTTGAGCATATTCCCCGTTCGCCAACGACAACGTAGTACACTGGAGAGCAAAAAAAAAAACTGGTACAGGTGCGCGTATGCAAATAACAGAGGTGTGGAACCAATCAGAGTAACGCGATGCGGTCGGCAGCGCCTATATAAGACAACAAGCGTCTGGCAAAGTTACTATATCGGTTACTGCTGCTACAATGGCAGGTTATCAAGATTTAAGTGAGTTTGAACGTGGCGTTA
>NQII01004274.1:37544-90738 GCA_002778355.1 Clitarchus hookeri
AGAATCATTAAACGTGACAGACGTGCAACCCTTTCTCAAATTGGCGCAGATTTCAATGCCTCCTGCATATCTTCAGACATTAGTCGAGTCCATGCCACGTCGTCTTGCGGAACCTCTGCGTGCTCGGGGGGCCCTACACGATATTAGGCAGGTGTACCAGTTTTTTTGGCTCTTCAGTGTATTTATGTTTCTAGTAGGAGTGGATCGTACGTACGCCATGAGAGTCATACAAACATCGGCTTCTTCCCCTCCATCGACATGCGTAATGCACGCACACAGACAGTCGGTTCGACCTCGGGCCTTAACAACAGCCGCAATTAAGGAGTCAGACAATTAGCCTGAGGAGATGCTTAATGATCGTGTTTTTGGCATGCCTCGTCGGATACAAGCGTGCTTCAGGAATCTCGGAGGTCCTACACGTTATTGAAGTTTGTTAATGCATCTGAGAAGACCATTGTTGTTGTTATTCAAACTGATGAGATTCCTTTCTGTAAGTTATTTTTCAGTTTATGCCTGTTGTTTGTTTCATACCGGGCTCATGTAAACGAGTATTCTATTCTTTACCACTTCACGTGCTATTAGAAGTACAACATGAAATGTAAACTACCTTTATTCANGTAAACGAGTATTCTATTCTTTACCACTTCACGTGCTATTAGAAGTACAACATGAAATGTAAACTACCTTTATTCAAAATTACATCCTGGATTCCGAAATATGCTTAAATTTTTTTGAGCAGTGTATAAAATTACAATTACGACGTACAGTGATTAATTAATTCGGTTGCTCGATTGATTGTAAAAATGTCTAATGTGCAAATTATACAAATAAGAATTCATTGAGTTGATGTTAATTAAATTTTTTAACGTAGCCTTTCACCCTATCGAAAAAAAACAACAAATTTACTTACATTGGCTTTGTTTTTGTGTGTGAGAAGTTAATAATTACATCAATTTTTACACTAAAAGTAGCAACAAAAGTCTGGTNATTGGCTTTGTTTTTGTGTGTGAGAAGTTAATAATTACATCAATTTTTACACTAAAAGTAGCAACAAAAGTCTGGTTTACGCAATCAGGGCCGAATCACAATAATATCAACCTTACAGTAGCAACTATTATTAAAAAAAGAGTAAATTCTACAGAATAATGCCAAATTGTTTGCTATCACACAGNAACCTTACAGTAGCAACTATTATTAAAAAAAGAGTAAATTCTACAGAATAATGCCAAATTGTTTGCTATCACACAGATATGTTAGTTGACAGAGGAGGAATGCTTTAAGCTAGCCGAGGCTGAAGGATGTTTTGAGAAAATTGGAAAACATGNATATGTTAGTTGACAGAGGAGGAATGCTTTAAGCTAGCCGAGGCTGAAGGATGTTTTGAGAAAATTGGAAAACATGTCCCGCCGAGAGTGCTTTTGACTTGGCCAGCTTGACTATGTAATGTGCAGCATGATTGGCAGAAATCGTCACCAATCTTTATAAATCGTTCAACTTTCCGTAGTTCGCAATTTCTGTTATTTATGAACTGCTGCTCTGAGTATTTAGAACCCGCGTTACGTTACTGGGTCGTAGTATTTTGACAGTATTGCGAACTGCCAACTGTGTTAGTAGTGAACTGGTTCTTATACCAGGTGCAACTCGCAAGAGAACTACAGTACATATGGCGGTGTTGGACGAAACATTTGCACGCGTTTTTGTGCAAACATCTCGGGAAATAGTCAATCAACAGCTAACGTTCCCCAAAGAACGCGGAAGCAATTTCTAAAATGTAGTTGTAACATACATTCATGTTCGCAGTCACGTGTGGTCCAATCAGAACCCGCATGCCGCGTATCACAAGGCTAGATAGCGACTGTTCTCGCCTCACGGCCAACGGAGACATTTCCAAAGCTCTGCTTAAGATCTACACTACACACTTGTATGCACATTATGTATTCTTCCGCCATATGTGAAACAAACATTGATATCGGTCTCATCACTTTATTCAGGCGTCAGTTAAGTGAAACTGCCAAATTATTAGAAAAGTAATTATTTCAAAGATTTGCTGGCTCCCACATTTACTTATGAGCGTTAAAAAAACGGAAAGCATATGAAATTAATTTACTGCTCGCAGATGTTATACTAAACACTTTTAATTCAGCGTCAAGACACGGGGACTTCTGCATTTGTTTACGAAGTGCTTCTGTTCAGGAAGATATAGTGCCTGGATGGGTCACCCTGCAAACGTCAGATCGCAGTTTCCACCCGGGTGCCCCATGTGTCTCTGTCTGATGCTGGGTGACGTTGTGGTCCATTTGGTTGACATTTGGATAATTACACAGACAGTTATGCACGTGGATCAATTATGATTGAACAGCAAAAGAGATAGTGTGTTAATAATAGCTCTTAATATTTCACGTTGTTGGAATACTGATTAATACATGTAAAATAACTTCATTGAAAAGTATTCTTTTTGGATAGTTTTGATATGGCTGCACAGATAAGCATTGCGCACAAAACTCCAATCTGGGATGATAGGACCAACCAATTGTTCACGGTTCTTAAAGCACTTTTGAAATCAACCTTGGAAAGATATTACTGCTCGCGTTAAGGACACACTTAGCAGTAATTTTAGAGTTTCAGTTGATTGACGCATGAATAAAAGTGCTGAGGCCCATGACTTATTTAATAATTTAATATAACGGAAGAATACTCAATGTGAATACAAGAAAATATCAAGCGGGACATTCAAAATGGTTCAGTTGAACATGAACAGCCTTGAACAAATAACTTTGGCTACCGTCCGTGGTGACCACATGAAACTAGGAATCCTCGTTGAACGGACGTATTGCACACATTCCTAGCATACCGTAGGCACGGCTGGGTCTGACCTGCTGAGATGCGCGCTCTAAGTACACTGCCTAGTCAAATATTGTCTGTCAAATCACGTTTCGCGCGTGTACGTGTATCTCAGTAAGTAAATGTTCTACGAACACGACGCTTTCCCAGGAAAGGTAAAAAAACAATTATCTCCAGCCGCCACTTATACTTCTATCGTATGAAATATATCCGAAGAGAGAAATTGTAAAAATGGTTAAAAAATAGCATTTTGAGGGCTTCCCTGCGTATCTTCCATAAACAAAAGGAGAGAAACACAAAGTGTCGACTGCACAGCAATCCACTGGCTTACATCCAATGTCATCATTTCCTACTGTTACAGATATACTTTTCGAGGAATGCAGCTTACCGGAAATGCAAACTGCAGCCTTGGAGTACACACATAAATTCTTCCTAATGGCAGACGTGTTTTGAGGCGTTTTAAAATCATTACTAGAGATTCAATTAAAACGATTTTCGTGTTTATACGCCGTTTTTCAATCCCGTGTTTTCTACCAAACCTCTGCACCCATCTAGGCGAACCAGTTTCGATTCCCGAGGGATTTTCGCACTTGGGAATCGTGTCGGACGATGCCACTGGTCATCGAGTTTTCTCTGGAATCTCCCGATTCCCCCCACCTTTACATTCCGGCGCTGTTCATGCTCACCTCGCTTCACCCTCTTCAGCCCTCAAGACCTCGATTTTCAGAGCAGCCAAAATATCTCCACTACACACTCCTCACCACACCTCCTGCGCCGTAACTGCAATACGCCAGTTAAGACGGTAATATAAGTGTAGGAGCCCAGGGGAGCGAGAGGTGGCATGGTGGCTAGAGCGAGTCAGTGAGTGAAAATACTTGGCCGGCTCTTAACATCGAGGTCTTGAAAGCCGAGGTGAGTATGGAGCGGCGCTGGAATGAAAATGCAGGGGAACCCCGCCGGCCAGCGGCATCGTCCGGCACAACTCCCACTTGCGAGATTGCGGGAGTCGAACCCTGTTGGTGAAAGTGGGAGGCGAGTACTCTGAGCGGGGAGAGGAGTGGTGAGGGGGAGGGTGCAGGCAGGACGCCCGGCGTCTGTGCGGGTCGCGTGCCGGCTAGGCAATAAGCACGACCTCTGCCGGCGCTAAGCCGCACTAAGCCGGGGTTAATTGGCAGAGCGGGCAGGTGGTACGTCGCCGCGCCTGCTCGCCTCATCCGTCACAAGGCCACGTGAGCGCCGCTGCGAGGCACCGCACTCCAATTAGCAAGTAAAAAACTGGCGCCGGACCACCCTCCGTGATACTCGATATAGGTGGTCCCCCCTCCCCCTCCTTCCAAGCGCTGAGTCACCGGTCCTCCCTGCATTGCGATACCTGCACTTCCCACCCTCTCCTCCACGCCACTGCTTGCATCTCTTGCCTTTACCACGGCCCATCTGCCTACCACAGTAGGTGTATTACGGACATATCTCTGTGTGGAAACTGCCTATCTAACTTCTTTCATTCAAGAAGCAAAATGTAGGAATTACTATTTAACTACCCTATNAACTTCTTTCATTCAAGAAGCAAAATGTAGGAATTACTATTTAACTACCCTATAAAATTAACAAGAAATTATCATGATAACTATTGAGCATACTTTCATTTACATAGATGTAAATAATTTTGATAAAGTTTTTTTAAAGGTTAGATGGTAGGTGGGTCTTGACGCCTCGGTGATAGCGACATCGTTAGAGATGCAACCAGAAACGAATGGAAAAATAGGGNATAAAATTAACAAGAAATTATCATGATAACTATTGAGCATACTTTCATTTACATAGATGTAAATAATTTTGATAAATTTTTTTTTAAAGGTTAGATGGTAGGTGGGTCTTGACGCCTCGGTGATAGCGACATCGTTAGAGATGCAACCAGAAACGAATGGAAAAATAGCGAGACAATTAAAAATACGCACATGCCTTACCTGGAACTCGAAAACAGAACGCCTCATGCCGTTGGCTGGCGTGCAACCACATACATCATGGAGGTGAGATTCGGAACACCAGCTTTGATAGTAATCTATCTAAAGTTTTGGTGGACTAGGACTATAAAATTCAAATATTTACAGGGACATCATTTTGAAGACAAGTGTGTGAGTCAATTAAATCATGTAAGATTCATGGCCTACCATAACACTACTTGTGTGCAGATTTTGGTGGTAATAACCTGTTCCCGAGGTATGTCATGGAAGCTTCAGTTTCTCATTTGACTCTGCATATGCATATCTGAAGCTTATAATATATACTGAAATATTAAAAATAATTTAATAGATATGATGAACTTATCAAAATTATTTATATTGCAGAAATACTGTAAATAAACGTGGCTACTGTAGTATTACCAGTGTGAAAAGTTAGTTGGGAATCGGTTGATTGGTCCCGGACATATACAAAAAAGCTCTATTTTCTCATGTAGTGGATTCTTCATTAGTGGAGATCAAAACGGAAATTTATTGCCACATTCTGTGTTTGTCATAGATACTGCTGCATGTTAAGTGTGTTGAAATGGGTTGGGACATGTGGCATACTGACAAAATACATATACTGATGTGATTTTGAAAATATATGACTACCACCTTCAGTCATATAAATTGAGATAGATAACAAAAGTATAACTTATCACGTGAATTTCCCGAGATAGGGCACGAAAACTTTATTTTTCATGTGGTACTATCTCTCAAAATGGCGAACAAATGAGTTTATATAATTGCTTATTTGATGTTTGCATAGATACTATCGGCATCGAAGTAAGTTTGAAATTGGTTCCATTGTTTCGTAGATACAGCACACTATGCTAAAATGTTTATATTCTCACTATTTTGAAAATAAGTGCCTGGCCTTCTTAAAATATAGCCTATCAATTTACACGATCTTCCACAGTACTACTTATTTGCAACTTAGGTTGGAGTTGGTTGACTGTTTCTTGAGATATGACCAAACTTTACTTATTCGGTTGTGGCAATATCTTACAAAATGGGTGACAAACAGTCTCTGGGTAGGTAGAATTTGATGACTGTAGTAGGAACTGCCTGCATACAAAGTTAAATTGAAGTTTGTTGCATGGTTTCAGAGATATAGCCAAGAATTATAAATTGTTTATAGTTAAAAGTCAGATCCACCAAAATGTCAGTTTATACAGTAGTATTACTTGAGTGCCATATTTGATAGGAATATGTTGATTGTTTCCCGAGATATAAAATTAAAAGTTTATTTTTACGTGGCGCTATCTTACATAATGTCACACAAAATGGGATTGCGTCATCCGTTATGCAAAGCATAAGACCTGCAATAGTTAACAAAACAAGTATGAGATATCACAACCCAAGCTGTCCTCAAATGTATTCCAGTTTTTCCTTAGAAAATATAACAAACTTATTTTCCCCTTAGAACTGCAAAAGAACCCCGCGCTTAATATTATAAATATTTTTTGGTCAAATTTGTTATAGTTAAAAATAAAACACAATTATAACTTATAATTCATACCCAGATTGTCCCAGCTCGAAACAGAGAAGTAATTAATCTCGTGTTTTGCATCAAATGTTTCACAACTCGTAATAGACGGCAAGTATAATACATGCCTTGCATCTAAACAGAAATAATTCGCAATCGAACAACAAAGCACCACATGTTCTACCTTAAAACTGTCACAAGTGAACGTGGAAATAAATATTGTTTCTAGTTTACAGCGTCAAAATAGGCACAACCAGAAAGAATTTATCGTACACACAACTCAATGTATATTTCAGGTGGTGGAAAGTCATATCAGCCTAAATAAAATAGCAGGCTGTGTTCTGCAACAATTACGATGTTTCGGGAACTGTACGCTGCCCCCGTCTCTGCGTGTCGTTTACAACAATTGCCAAAAAAAATCGACACCCTAGGAAGAGTCCGTGGGTACGAACGAGATATTGTTAGTGTGAGGATGCAGGCATGAGAAAGGCACTAGCACAGTATTGTGGCGCTGCATAAGGACGATGTTCCGCCCGTCTGTGGCACAGAGCAAGGGAACCATTACATCGTCGTCAGACTACCCCCTCCTCTGGATACATGCATCGATACTATCGGGCATGTAATAAAAACAACACCGTGTTACCCGGTGGCAGAGCTGTCGACAAGTCTTGAAAATCGTGTTCCAAACCACTAGCACTTCGACATGGAGGAGGCTGGCGCTCTGATTGGTCACACGAGTGCTCCATTGGCGAGAGACCAGGCCACGGGAGTGTTGAGACATGACGTGAATACTGTTGGTAAAGCACAGCTACTGTGTGTGACCTCGCTGGTGAGGGGACGTAGCACCTGGGTCAACATGTCTCCAGCCTACTGCTGCGCGCTCACTGACCCTCACTACTAGTGGCGAGCAACGAGTATGTGCCATCAGGCACAATGAGCGAAATGAGGCAGGGCTTGTAGCACTCTCTCGCACTCCTCTCAGCTCTACCACGCCGGTCATTCGTTCCCGAAGAAAAGCGTCTGACATCAGTGTTGGTCAGCAGAATCGCGACGTCGGCTAACACCATTCAAAATACTGACGTGTGGAATCTGCTAGTGCCGGGAGTCTTCCTGAAACGTCTAAGGCCCCTCGTCTGCAGTCGTCTTGTGCGAGATCGCGCGACATTAGACCCTAACGCCACAGTGCGAGTCGCGAGCGAGCGTGATTCCTGACTCAAGGACGCAGCGGGGTTTTGTGGTTTTTGAACGTCAATACGACAGAGTAGAAATAATCTGTTTAAACGAAATTATTTACCTTAAAATAATACGATGAAATGGAAGAAAACTTTTGTTTTTGTAACTTCCATACAGTGACGGTCTTATAAAAACTTGTCCAAATTTGTTAGCATTTTATTCCACGTAGACGTTGAAATCTGCACGGACTGCTCGCAGGGCGAGAGCTGTAGTGTTTGTGGAGGGATTCGTGCAGGGCGCGATTCTCGTTCTCCTGACCTCTTATCGGGAGTGCTGTGACAACTGACGTCTAACTTGTTTCCACGACGTAGACGAGCTGCGGGTCTGCGAGGAAGGGAATGAGGGCCGCTGCAGCCAGACATGCAGGACAGTGTGTGTGATCTCGCTCCAGCCTCGCCACAGCATCCAGGAGTAGGCTGAGGTGTCGCGCTGCGGTCGATAGCGCGGTGTCGAGTGGCGAGGTATCGCCGACCTGCCACCAGGTAACGACCCCACACGCCGTGCTGTGTCTTGGCTCGTAGTAGCGAGCATCTCTGTGTGACGGCGTCTCTCACTGGCACTGGAGGTCGCTCTCGCGTCCACGTCACCATGGCGTCAGAGAGGACACACGCCGGTCGTCTCAGTTCGTGCGGAGAGAGCGTGAAGTTGTGTACTCACTGCCACTTCCTCGCTCTGTCTGTTCCTCTTCTGGGCCTAATCCACATCGCATTTCAACCCAGAGTGAATCATTTCAACTGCTTTAGTCAACGAAATAACTTACGTAACACGCATTTATACCAATATAAATAAGTATTTCTGACAGAGCCTCTTATTTTTTGTCACGTTGCTTCAACACGATGGTAATATATAAAACAAAAATTAATCGTATTTTATGTGCTAACAATTATGCCAGTAGTGTTATAATTATTTGTGAATTTTTTTCACATACTGTATATAAATTACTTCCAGTAGCCATGAACGTGACGATTTCGCGCCTTTTTGGCATAATGTGCATGCGTGACGTTGGGAGTAACGAGATAGAGGGTGTCTCGTATTCACAGAGTGTGAGCGTGAGAAAGCGCGAAGCAGTGCTCTCGCCAGGTCGTGCAAAAGAGTGCTCTCTGGAAAGAGTATTCTTCAAACTGAGACACGGCGTCAGTTGCGACTCCCGCCATGAGGTATTCCTGCAGCAGCTCCTCGAGGTAGAGTGGTCTACACTGGACCACGAGCACAACTCATTATCAAGTACTGCACACATTACAACAAATGTCAGAAAAATACCATATATGTTGCATATGAAAGGAGAATACATTCATGCATGTTACAACACTGTACAATTTTGCTAGAATTTACTTATTAAAATTTTTGATTAAGTAACTTAATAAAAATATATATTTTAAAAAAATTGTATTTCCGTTCTGGGCGCTTCTGAAAGCACATTTTGCAAAAATAAACCTTTATCAAGCAAGATTACTATAATAATTATCTTCTTGTATGTAATAAAAATAAGTCATAATTTATACAAACATTTCCAAAAATTTTCATTTCAACAACGGAAGTTATCATTATTGTAGCTAAAATGGGTGTACTTAAAATCAACTATTATATCATTTGTAAACGCCATAACTAATTGTTATTACATGCAACTAGACTAATTATTATGATGGTGTTACTTGGTGGTTTATGTTTGTGCAAAATGTGTTTCTAAAGCATTGAAAGTAGAAATACACTTAAATTTTAATTTAAAATGGGCTGTGATCATTTTTTAATGTTTACGTAATCATTTTTAGCACATATTTGAGTGTTACAAAATATATGCTTTCTTCTCTCATGTGCAACATAGATAGTATTTTTCTGACATTTGTTGTAATGTGTGTGTAGTACGTACTTTGTAAGGAGCTGTACAGTGGAAGACTCTCGCTTCTACCTTAGTCTACATCGCCGACGACTCCGCTACCATCAACACACACAGCGACACAACACATCGAGTTTTAATTATTTTCGCCAAAACATAACATGACTATTTTGATTTTCCAAATATAATGTGCTGGGGAAAACTTTGACCATAACATTCCGAAATTAGCATTACCAGTGAATAATACATACGCGCTAGTACTATATTTTTTACAACGTTCTTCGCCTTTGAGGGCGTAAGCTTAGTCATAACCTTTAAAATACCACTACGATTATGCATCGCCCTAGAAACAACTTTCACGTTTGAATTGCATACTGATTTCATATCAAGAATATCGTATTATGTTCTGTCATGGAAGTCAAAATACAAAATTTCTATTAAAATTACATGCTGACGCTCCCACTAGACGCGAGCTGCCGTTATTCGCGGTCCGGCATAGTGGGGGTAACCCACCTCGACCCTCCCCTCCCCCAAGTAGACCCGCTCGCTGCCTCGTCGCCCCCCTCCCCCGAGCATCCAAGGGAATGATTGACAACGGTGACCTAGCTGGCGTCACAGCCCCTCCTCCTTCCCCCCTACTGGGGAAGCCGACAAGTGTAGAGGATGCGCGAGAATATTCTGGTAACTAGGACCTTCGGCGCAACGCGGCTGTTCATGATGTATATAGTGCTTAATATTGTTTATGTGTGCGACTTAATTTGTTTGAGTGGCCATACTGGTGCCATTGTTTTGGTTGACTCAGTGCGAACTATCATGGCGGCGGTTGATGGTTTGTGTTCGTTCGTGCTCAACATTTTTTGGTCCTAACGGCCCGGGTTAGTGTAACCGGTACGTGTAATATGCTTAATTGAACACGACGTGAGTTACATAATGATGTGTGGCACTCCTGACAACATTTAACACTCGTACAGGTAAAGTCGGCTAACGGGATATACGTACAGTGGAAGGTGGGAGTATGGGAGATGACTGTAATGTATATTTGCTTACGTTGGTTATTTCTAGGCTAGACTGTGAGGTTTGGCAAATCAGGGGAGTGCAAGTACTTTGATTATAAATAAAGGCCACTTTCAGAATTGTAACGGTTACCGAAGTCACACAAAATGGCGGCGGTGGCAACAACACTGGCATTACAACATGTGATGTTTGATTTCCTCTTGTCACAAGCTGATGGCGCAAGGGAACCTAGAAGAAGATGCCTCAAAAATCGAGGACTTGGAGATTGTAGTTGAAAAGATAATAAGCAAGAAAAATGAAGTGGTTGCCNAAACCCCCCAACGAAAGTATCTATATAGAAGAAGTGAAACAGCAATTTGTTGCGTATGAACTAGTGTTTCGGGAATTACGTAAAGTATACAACAGAATCAAACAACAATCTTCAAACTCACTGGGTAGCGAGTACAATGCAACAATACAGGATGCACTACAGTCGGCAGTCCTGCCAACTTCACCTTTGCCTGTGTTTACAGGAAATCTAGTCGAGTGGACAGGGTTTTCTGAGCTGTTTAATTCAGTGATTGTACAAACTCCAAGCACAAGTAAAGTGCAGAAACTCCACTGCTTATTGAGCTGCTTGAAAGGAGAACCATGGTACCTGGTAAGCAACATCCCAGTTATTTATAAGAATTATGATGTAGTATGGGATTTATTGGAGAGAAGGTACAAAAGTGTACGGCATACAGCTACCATTCATGTGCGAAAAAATCATGCATCTTCCATCCATAAATAGTAAGAATGATGTATCATATTCAGCTTTTCTGTGCACAGTTGAAGAAAATATTAATGCTCTAAAAGATAAGATTTTCCAGTTCACAAATGGGATTTTTTTGTTACTGAATATATTGGTGGATAAACTTGATGAACCCTTGAGACAGGCATTTTAAATGTCACAGGATGATGAAATTCCATCATACACTCGGCTGTTGCAGTTTTTGCAACGCAAATCACTTGCTGCATAACATGCACAATTATTTACTCCCTCTGAACTAAGGCCTAACTCATTTAAAACTGTTCTGAGTAATAAGATGTAAAGTACATTGCCTAACAAGATAAGATCATTAAGCACAGGTATGCAGCCTAGTTCGGTCAACCCTTCAAAGACCTTCAAATACCACTGACTTATTAGTCAGTGATAAGTCATCTGAAAAACAAAAGTGTGATGCCAGTCATTCTTGTCGTTTAAACTTGATGAAAAAATGCGACATGTCCTAGAGAAACGTCTGTGCTTTAATTGCCTCAGAGGTGGTCATATGATTTCGATGTTAAGTTGTGGGAAATTACACCACACTTTGCTTTACATAGCAGACAATGGAGGTGAAGTGGATCCAATACCAGATACAGATAATGCCAGTGCAACAGGTTGTCAATACGATGCAGCTGATTGTCAAGATGGTACAGTGGTGATGTACTCAGCTCAAGGCGTCCAGGACAGGCAAGCATCAACAGTGTTGCTGACCACAGCATTGGTCAAGGTCATGGATGGCGCAGGGAAATTTCAAACAGTGAGAGTCCGACTAGATGGAGCATCACAATCATCCTTCATCACAGATGCATGCATGAAGCGCTTAGGACTGAAGCGTTGTCGTTCAAAAGTCAGCATATCTTGGATTGGGCAAATGTCTGCAGCTGAAGTAAGGGGAGAAGTGGTGTGCAAAATTGCATCGTTGCACTCAGAGAAGTTTCACCTTGTTACTAAAACTTTGATCGTCAACAGAATAACAAGGGACCATCAGTACAGGCAGACACATCATTCCTCGCTCACCTAAAGGATCTCCCATTGGCAGACACACAGTTTGCGACACCTGGGGAAATCGACACACTTCTCTCTGCAGAGGTCGTTGTAGAGGTAATGACAGGTGCCAAAATTTCTGGACAGGCACATGCTTTCCAAACATAATTTGGTTGAGTGCTGGCTGGAAAAGCCCTATGTGAACACAGTAGTCCAGAGTCAACTTCCTTACTTGTGCGCACAAATAGCAGTCTTGACAGCACCCTGCAGAGGTTCTGGGACATCGAGGAGGTTCCAGGGAGCAACTTCATTTCCAAGGACGACCAGAAGTGTGAAGAGCACTTTGTAAGTACGCACACTCGATATGATTCAGGGACATATGTATGATGTCTTCTATTTAAGAGTGATGACTGTGATAATTTATTGGGGAATTCATGTGGGGTGGCACTCAGGTGACTCTGGTCAGGAGCGAAGGCTAGGAAAGTAATCAGGTTTGCACTCTGAATATAAACATTGCATGGAGGAATACGAGCAATTAGGGTGTACGACATGTGCAGGTGCCCTGAAATCTGATGAAGATGGTGAGTTGGAGCTGACATCTTTATCACATTAAAAACCTGCTTACATCAACTCCCATCAAATAGTTGTGAATGAGGACAGTGTGCTCTCAAAAGTTCGAGTTGTGTTCGATGCCTCGGCACCAACTGTTAATTTAACATCCCTTAATGACGTGCTCTTGGGTGGTACGAAACTCCAGAAGTATATCTGTGATATTGTACTGAACTTTAGAACATAAAATGTAGCACTTACGGCTGATGTGCGTAAGATGTACAGGCAGATAGGTGTTGACCCATGAAACCGGAAGTATCAATGTGTATTGTGACGATGAACCCCAAACTGGCTGGTCAAACTCTTTGGATTAAATACAGTGACTTATGGGTTAGCATCCTCACCCTACCAAGCACTGCGTACAATTCAGCAGTTGGTAACTGATGAAGGAACCCAATACCCCTTAGCAGCACGTGTTTTATTACAGGATGTCTTGTCGACGACATTGTCACAGGAACATCTACTATCACTGAAGCTAAAGAGTTAAAAGAACAGCTCATTAGATTATTGGATTCTGGAGAGTTTCACCTACATAAATGGTGTTCGAAAAGTCAGGAGTTGATGGATGATTGAAGTGTATTATCTGAGTCTAGAACCCTGGACTCCAGTGAATCTGTGAAGGTGTTGGGGCTGCACTGGGATCCAGGCCATGACTGCTTCGTCTACAGGTTGCAGGTATATGATGCACCAAACACCAAGCGAGGCATTCTCTCAACCATTGTCCACTTGTACGACCCTTGTGGATGATTGGCTCCAGTGATCGCAACTAGCAAGATATTGCTTCAGTTGTTATGGACCCAAGGTCTTGGCTGGGATGAACCTGTTGGACATTACGTACTTAACCAGTGGGAGAAGTTTAAGACTTTGTGAGATTAAAATTCCTAGGTTTACTCCACTTCAAGGGGCTGAGGTGCAGTTTCGTGGATTTTGCGATGCCAGTGAGAAAGCTTATGCTGCAGTCATTTATGTCCGATGTGTGATGAGGCACGGGAATGTTGAAGTCAATATTCTCTGTTCAAAGTTGGAGGTGGCCCCATTGAAGACACTCACTGTGCCCAAACGTTAGTTGTGTGCAGCACTGTTATTGAGTAAGCTGTGGCAACACATCAACAGGCTGTATTTTGACAAGATCAGAGAGTTTGATGTTCATACTTGGACAGATTCAAGTGTTGTATAGGCATGGTTACATTAGTAGCAAACAGGGTAGCAGAGATTCCGGCCATCGTATCACCCAGCACATGGGAGTATGTCCCATCTGAGGATAACCCAGCAGACGTGGCATCGCGCTGTGATCTTCCTGAGCCGCTTCTCAGGCATTCGTGGTGGTTTACAAGTCCGCCTTTACAAGAGGGCACTTAAACCTTTTAGATTGAACTAAAAATTGGCATATGTCAACAGCTTCATAAAATTACTCGTTATGTCTTGACTCGCCATTTTCCTTTACTGTCATAAGGTGGAACAAATATATTTGTGTTCCAACATTTAAGTTTGTTAATATCAAGAAACAGTTTGTTGTATTAATGGAATCGGTTGACAGATTTTTTGTATCAGTTACAAGCGTGAGTCCAGTGTATTTACCGTACAAGGATTGCAATATAACAGAAGCCAATGTCCAGGAAAGGCATTATAAATAGTGAATTCAATATACATAGAGTTGGGTGAATAATGTCTATATAAACAAATAAATGTTAAAATATTTCAAATATAAGTGGCAAAAAAATTAACACATATTGCAGTTCATTTTGTTTTGTAATATCAAAATAACTTTCTACAATCACTTTATAATTAAATTGAAAATATGTTTAAAGCAAAAGATTAGCTGGAACATTCCTTCCAACTGCATATAAAACAGAAATATGTTACTTCTTGCTGACATTATATTTGTAGTGCTGAAGCATTTTCTACACACACACTTCTTGGTACAACATATTTTTTGCAGACACACAGTTTTTGTGAGCAAGGTTCGCTTTGGTGAAAACTTTTAGTGTTTGTGTAGTCCTCGCATTGGTACGAACAGCGTCATATTTGACGTGTTTTGTTCTTTTAAGTTATATTTAAACTTTCCATGTCATAAAAATTTAAAAGTTACGGTATTTTCATATGAGCAAAATTTTCTTCTTCTCCATCAAAATAATATGCAACTCCGATTGGTTCTGTCTCGTACTCGCAAGAGGAGTCTGGAAACGGCTCATGAGAGATTTTAAAACTAAAGGCACCTTCTGCATCTCCCATCTCCAGTCAAACAAACATAGCCCCAGCAGCATCATCTGGCGTCAATAAAACGGTTTGAAATGGCACCTTGGCTATAAAATCCTAGATTGAGTACTGTAATGAAAAGAGCCTAGTTGGTTTTCAGTGCTCATCACAAAATGAAACGGGAGAAGGAAAATGAATACGATGATCTCGACGGTGTTTGTTTGCAACAATTGTTTCCTTCAGTAATAGACCAGTTGTAGTTGTAGTAATGCTACTTTTCTAGAAATGTCAGCATTCACTGTACTTACGTGGAACGGAAATTATCCATAAACAAATGTAGTGTTACGATATTTATCAATGATAGCAACTGAGGTTTCCAAGTATCTTCTTTCTGGTGACTTCTTTCTTCCTTAATTCTGATTCGCTCTGTTATAACTCGTGTTTATACTTACTTTTATGTATACAAATTAAAATTTGCTTTTCACATATTGCCCGGTTGCAGTCATTTTGCAGAATTGAGATATGAATTAGATAATAGGATTATAGAATGAAGTATACTTCTTATGCTGATTCTTTTAGTATGGGAGGTAATTTGCAATGCCATGAAGAGAGCATGAAGCAGTAAACCGGCTAAGTAGTACCTATGGTGTAGTTTTTAGGGGTTGTCTTAGATTATACACTGAAGAGCCAAAAAAACTGGTACACCTGCCAAATATCGTGTAGGGCCCCCACTCACTTAAATCTTGATAACCTGCCATTGTAGCAGCAGTAACCGATCTAGCTGCCGACCGCATCGCGTTACTCTGATTGGTTCCACACCTGTTGTTTGCATACGCACGCCTATACCAGTTTTTTTGGCTCTTCAGTGTATGTTTGTGATATTTCCTAGTCCGGTGAATGTAGTGAATGTAATGTGCCCGCCTTCTCTATATTATTTCTACTCTTACTTGCAGTGGAAAACTGGCATACGTGATCTTAGCGGACTTCGAACACAGTACATTTTAGAACTAGGCAATGAAGGCTCGCGACGCACTCATTTCCTAGATTTTTTTTTTACTTTCTACGTGATTTTCTCACAGAAAAATTTGAAAATCAACGATGATCTTGGTGAATATGGCACAAAGCAGCAAGTGAAACAGAGTGGCAACTGTACAACGATCGCGTGGAGTCACAAACTTTTGACATTCCCTATATTGTTATATATTAAAAATGAAATTATTTTTACATCCACCGAACAGTAGTAAATTGAGCAAAGGTTTTTTGGTCGTTCCTATGTTTAAGCATGAATTAATTTATATGTAATTTGTGGTGTTAAAAACACAACTATGACCCGAGAAAGTAGTGACTTGACAAGGCAGGTTGAATGTACTTTTTAATGTTCAGTCTCGGGTCGTGTTTCGTTACTGTGCAATGAGCGAAATGCGCAAGCAAGTTGTTCCGTGACCTGCCTAGAGCGAGCCAGTGTAGTTCCTACGCCACTCTACTTGCGGACAATCCCGCGCATCAACTGCACGAGGTCTGCGGCACAAATGCCTCGTGCGCTGACGTCACGTTGGCGCGAATTATGTTAAAAAAATAAACTGAAATATTTTCAACGGTGTCTTATTAGTGTAGGTGTGTGTCTAGAAGATGTATCTGTGGTCATAATTATGGATAAACAGCATAAAATATGTTATACAACATGCATTATAATATCTAAGTAAGTAGGCAAAGAAAGGCGAAGGTGTAAGAAGTTAGTTGATATTCCGCGCAGTCTTTATTTTTGTTTTGAGCGAGTGGTAGTTGTCCCGTTGCCTTGCGCGCTTCAGCACGCACGCAATAACGGCAGGAGATCGCACGAGTGCAGGCAGCAGAGGGAGCTCGGCGTGCGAGGGCGCCTCACCTTGCCCCTCGAGGAGCCCCTGGAAGCCGCCCTCCGCGGGGACAAGGCCGGGCGTGTCGTGTCGGATTACACGACGACAGCATCGGGTGCGATCCACGAGGGGCGAGGGCAGGGGGGAGAGGATTATCCACCCAGGTGACACCCATTCACCTCACAAACTCAATTAACAAGCCCGGATCAGCGACAACAAACGACCTCTTTTTCCACCGCCCCAAACTTTAAATTGAAAGGCTCGCTCGCTGCCGAGGACTCGGCGTTTCCTGTGCACGGCGAGTTATGACCGCGATGTTGTGCAGCTTGTCAAACAGTTGAGCTGGCAGGCTTCGCACCCTCGGCCAGGCATTCATGTGCCGGCTCCATTACAACGGCTGCCATCTGGTGACGTCTCTTCAGCTCCTTCGCAACTGCGCTGCATGGGGGCAGGTACCGGCACTTCCTCCAACACTGCAAGTGCCTCACCAGCTTTGGCTTGTCCACATGGGCGTATCTCTATCAGCGGCTCTGGAAGGTGATGCGAGAATGGGAACCCCCAGGCGAGAGAGCGTTTCGCCCAGGCAACATTTTAAAAACATTAAGTCTAAATAATGCGTTTCTAATCGTTTTCTGGTGGAATAAGTACCACCCATTGAGGAAAATATTTCCATAAGGTNAAGTCTAAATAATGCGTTTCTAATCGTTTTCTGGTGGAATAAGTACCACCCATTGAGGAAAATATTTCCATAAGGTTTTTGCACCGGTAGTCACAAGTGAGTGGCACTGAACATGCCCAGTGACTATGATAGCCTCTCAGCAGTGGTGGATCACTCTCTTTACCCCCCGTAGTTACGCCACTTTTCCCCAGGAAAGCTTTGCTAGCACAGCGTCTCAGCTTTTGCCGACGTCGCTTCATTCCAGTGCATATTCTTGCCGTACAAGCATAGTATTATTAAGGAACTTGCAGTGATGTCCCCCCGCGCGGAGAGAAGTGTCAGATGGGCTCGTGTGAACAATACGCTGTGCTGGCTTGCTGAGCATAGTCTTCAGGCGACATAGTCACATACGATTGTCGAGAGAGCAAGCCTGGATTCTCATGAAACTGTGTGACGTTCAAGAAGAGGTTTACTTTGGTTTGTAAGCTCCTTCCGCCCGTCTCTCTTCCCGATGTACTAACGCAATTAAAGTGGAGGCATCGAGAAGACCGTATCAAAGTTCCCGGTGGAACCGGCGCTTTCCTCACCAAACCTCCCCTCCTGGTGGCCGATACCTATTAAAAGGTCATACCAGGAGCGCTTCTTTCTACTGTACGTTAACTCCCGCAAACAAAAGCTAGATCGGCTCTTTTGTTTCGCAGGGCGCCACCGGGAACTTTGAATTTTGAGTCCGTCATACTGGTCCGAAAAGAATTTAAAAACACAAAACGCGTGTCTTGTTCTAGGCTTAACGCCTCGTCGACAGCCAGGTTATTACAGACGGAGCAAGTTGTTCAGAGAAGCAGGAACGGCCAAGGCCTGCGGTAAGGTACTACCCTAGTATTGGTCTGGAGTGATGTCGGGAAACCATAGAAGACTCGCAATCAGAATAGCCGGAGTGGGACTCGAACCCGTGACTTCCTGAATGTGAGGCTTGTTTCATGGGAGACACTTGCGAGCTGTAAAACTTTATCGGACTGCATGGGGCGAGTCTCAGTTGTATATGGAGGGGATCCCGTGTTCGGGCACTTTCAGTTTCAAGGCATTACGCGCGTCAATGCCATATGAAGTACTGTCCAGCACACACGCGCTTTGCCTCTCTCACCTCCTGTCCATGATCCGACTACAGAAATACGCGGGCTTTCACGCCCGCCCTCGCATACCCGAGCTAACTAAGGCAGGACCTTCACGGCAGTGACGGGCCCAAGATGTATGCCAGTCGAGTTGAGACGTTCATGTCCGGGCTTGGCAGCGATGTGTTGAGCGCCGGTGGCAATGAAGTGAGACGAGGATGGGAGAAGCGGGGCCGGGGGAAACTTGAATCCCCGAGGAAACCCTCCGACCAGCGGCAATGTCCGCCATGTTTCCCACATGCCGGACAATCCTGGGGACTCCGTCAGGAGTCGAACCCGGCTCTCCTTGGTGGGAGGCGAATAGTCTGACCATTACATCACCGCGGCTACTTATCACAAATCGAGTTCTAGATACGCTTTAACTTCACGGTAATCAGATTGCTTCTGAAAGCGCTGCTATAAGATTCAGTTGTATGAACATGGCGTGTTCTTCCGCCATTTGTAAAGTCAACATTGTCACTGGCTTCATCACTTTGCTCATGTGTCGGTTCAGTAAAACTATGAATATTATTTAATTAGTTACTAATTTACAAATTTGCGCATTCTTACACTTCTAAATATGAAAAAAAAACCAGAAAGCAAAATAAATAATTTCAGTATTTACAAAATTTTGCCTTGCACTTTTAATTCAGCGTTAAACATGAAGCTATTTTCTCTCCGTCATTACGAAGTGTATTGTATTGTAAAGAGCTTATTTACGTCCTCCGGTGATCCGCCTAAAGGTTTATAAGGGGATGGCTTACAAACTGACTTATGACCTTACTTGAACTAACACGTAAGCCTTACTTAGGATTCGAACCCACGACCCACCTCTCGCACCGCAGATCGACAGCGTAACTGCCGACTGCGCCACGGGAGGCGGGCGTCGTTACCAACCTTCCACGGCGTATACCGGTCAGCGCGTTTGTTAGGATATACGCAGGTAAGGAAGTGACGTTGTTCGAAGGTTGATTTCAAAAAGTGCACAATTAACCGTGAACAGATTTATATTACATTGCATGCTGAAGGAAAAAATGTCATGTCAAAAAAAAAAAACACAAGATGTGACTACGGACACATCGGCCTACCTCATCTTCATTGTATGGAGAAATGAGGCTTCACGCGCCTTGTTGTAAGGCAGGCATTGTCGTGTCTGCGCTACAAACCTGCGCACAATGTGAGCGTGGCCGAGTGCTTCCTCGCGGTTTGCTGGCGGCCGAAGTTAGGCCGGGACTGCGATCACGTGACACGCGCCAGTTCACACTTTCACGTGCGTGTACGTGCAACGAGGTCGCTTCCAGTGGCTAAGCATCGTGTAAGCACTTCAACTTCCATATCGTGTAAAAACATCACGAAATATTTTATTGCGTTTCATGTTGGAAACTCATAAAATAAAAGTTTGAAAACGTTTAAANAACTCATAAAATAAAAGTTTGAAAACGTTTAAAAATGTGGGTGTTCGGGCGTATCTGTGTTATAACTCGTGTGGTGGAAGTTGGGCTTTCGTGACCTTGAAAACAATTAGATGGACACAAACCTCACAATAAAACACACCTTGAATCTGTAGAAATGTTATTCGTAAATGTGAGCATTAATTGTGAGAGGCGTACAATATATTAATTTGTTTAAATAATTTGTATAGTAGGGCTCTACTTAAGTTTTCAATTTGATGGTAAACATTAAGCTCTATATACAAGAACCTTGATACTTCTGATAAACATAATTTGAAATTTCCAGCAATGCATAAGCCAGTAAATATTGCTGAATTTACAGATAAAATGATTCGCTTTAGCCCTTATAACTGAATGCCGATGTTATCGGTGACTTTGAAATGCTTTCCTTAACTTTCCTTAATAGCTATACGATTTAATTTTAGATTCAATTTATTACATAGTTCAAGATGTAGCATAACTTACTTATATTGTTACGTGCTCGCTTTCCTTGACCTCTCCCGCGCGAGCGAGCGGAAGAGAAGGACAGAGGCCTGGCGCTGTGATAAGTCTTTTTGCGGCTCGCACGCTCTTGGCCTTCAGCAGATTGAATTTCTGCGTTTATCTGAAGAATGTTGTGGTTTTGATCGTCTTCGCCTCCCTCAGCATGACTCGGGGTGCGGGGAATATTCCAGATCTTGGCTGCCGATGGTATCAAAGCACGTCCGGCCTCTGAGCCGAGATTTGATGAGTGTCTAGAGTTTGGGTGATTCCGCGAGCTCGAGCGATAGACGACGAGCGAGAAGAGAAGTGAGTGGCGCTGAAAGTGACCAGCGGGAGGAAAATCTGCGACTGCGAGCATCGGTGCAGTATATCAATGGTTTTGTTTATGTTTGCACATAAAATTACAATTTCTGGAGGTGGGTTACATGTTAGTACAATGTTAAAGCAGTGATGTAATAATACTACATATTGAGTGATACATGACGTCACGGTGATAGGATGGTATCAAAACGTAGTATGTTATTAAATTAATTATTTAAACTTACATTAATTATCAAAATAAAGCAAGGGTGCAGCTGCTTTTCGACTATATCTCAATACGTAAGTGGGTAATGGAAGGGATACTTAAAGTAGCATAATATTATTAAATGTATTCCAACATACACTAGTATTTAAAGATAACAAAACAAATGTTGAAATAAATAAATGTGACATAATTTACAATAAACCTGTTTCAATTAGAGATAATGCTATCTATTAAAATTTTTAAATTCTACCAAATATTTTTTTCTACAACAATAGCAATGCCACAAACTATCATAAATGAGACGTATATATTTTATGGTGGTGACTTTTACAATATATTACTTTATTTATAGAAGTTGTTAGTTAAGTACGTAAATGTTCAAAAATATTTTTTTTCTAGTTGAAAGCATTGGCTTATGCCTTTTTTTCTTCAAATTGTTTTGAATCTTAAAACTGGTTTGAATCTTTTTCTTCCCTTACACATATTGGGAGTATGAGGAACTTAAAACTAGAACAATACAAGTAATGTTTATAGTGGGCAAGGGGAAACACTTGCGTGGCACGCGCTGGCACACGTTTTCGCAACACAGCGGCGCTCGAGTCGCTGGGAAGTGCTGATGCAGTAATGTGTTGTCTCGGCACCTTGCAACTGGGTCGCGACGCCTGGCATGTAGCTGCGACTACTCGTGCTTCAATATGGCAACTAATAACGTCTACGGGCTTTCTATCAGCATACAAAAATATCGTAGTTAACTGTCATTCCTTATTTCTATGCATTTTATGAAACGTGTCTTAAATATACAATATGTAGACTGAGAGGAAAGTAACATAAAATAATTTTACTTTATCTGTGCACAGCAATATCTAACTACGTAAAATTTGGTTTACGGCATCGACTTTATTAGATTAGCTCGAGGTGAAAGTTAATTTAATGAAAATGCTCACGGCATTATGCATTACTATCATAGTAATAGTTTAATTTAAAATAACTACAACCTGCGCACACAGGTGATTTATATCTTAATTTAAATTACTAGAATGGTATTGCTGAGGTAAATTGTTTACATATGTACACACACACACACACANTTTATATCTTAATTTAAATTACTAGAATGGTATTGCTGAGGTAAATTGTTTACATATGTACACACACACACACACACACAACTAGGGACTTTGGGGTTTACACTGAAATTCTTAAAATTTTAATACTGTTTGGTATTTANACACACACACACACACAACTAGGGACTTTGGGGTTTACACTGAAATTCTTAAAATTTTAATACTGTTTGGTATTTAGGTTTCAAATAATTGCTTTGTATGTTTAGATATTGGCTTGTAAAAGGTAAATTATTATTATTTTAACCTAATAAATTTAAAAATTTGATATGATGACATTATTTTAATTATACTTCTACTGAAAAGCTAGAAGTTCTAATGTTAAAAGTGGACGTGGCTGAAATGTTGTTATTATTACTACGAGAATTAGCTTGGGTGGGTGGGGAATTTATTGAAGTGGGGGTGGATGGTAGAGAAGCTGATGCAAGGTAGCGAGAGGGTAGGGAGGAACCGAGCCTCCACCATTGTTATGATGATTGCAACAGACATACTGAACCTGTGTTAATGATGAGTGTGAGTTAAATGACTATAATCAAATAAAGAAATTGAGAAGGACTTTAATTAGAGTTGAGATATACGTTAAATACTGCGCTCATTGAGAAATATAAACAGTAATAGTGGAGATAGATAGATCAATGGTGTAAATAATAGCTGTGTGAATAAATTAAAATCAAATTTAGTTATTTTATTTTTATTGAGATAGCCATTTCTCAGGATTTCGGATACGCCCCTCTGGCGTAATGTAACACTGGTGTCAGAAGTGGGATGGAGGCAATTATTAATTAAACAATGGCAAATCAAGTTAGGTAATAGGCTATATTTAATTAGTGACAACAAAATAAATTAATTGTACTTGTTGTAGGCTGAGAAATTACGACTGTCTTGTACAACTATCGCAGTGCATGCTAACTAGAAAAATGTCTGCAGAACTAGAAGCGCTGCGAGCATTGATTAAGGCGAAGGGCTGAGTAGCCAAGAGAACACGAGTTCAATAGCGTGAGGGAAGATGTAAAAAGTAAAATAAGGAATGTGAACGAAGCTGTAAATAACCAAATTAGCAATGTAAAAGAAAGTGTAAATGAAATTTTAAATAACCAAATCAGAATTGTGAAAGAAATGTTAAACGAAATTGTAAATACCCAAATAAGTAGTGAAGTAGAAAGTGTAAACGAGTATGTAAATAGCCAGATAACTTACGTAAGTGAGTGAGTGAAGAGATTTGGGCGGCTCNAGTAGAAAGTGTAAACGAGTATGTAAATAGCCAGATAACTTACGTAAGTGAGTGAGTGAAGAGATTTGGGCGGCTTTTAACAGCGAAATCTTGAGAGCCGGTGAGGGTGATTGAGGTATGGAGCAGCGCTGGAATGAAAGGGCTGGGGGAAACGGGAGACCTCCGAGAAAACCCACCGACCAGCACCATCGTCTGGCACGATTCCCACAAATGCGAAAATGCAGGACTGATCCGGCCGGGGATTGAACCAGGTTCGCCTTGGNAGTAGAAAGTGTAAACGAGTATGTAAATAGCCAGATAACTTACGTAAGTGAGTGAGTGAAGAGATTTGGGCGGCTCTTAACAGCGAAATCTTGAGAGCCGGTGAGGGTGATTGAGGTATGGAGCAGCGCTGGAATGAAAGGGCTGGGGAAACGGGAGACCTCCGAGAAAACCCACCGACCAGCAACATCGTCTGGCACGATTCCCACAAATGCGAAAATGCAGGACTGATCCGGCCGGGGATTGAACCAGGTTCGCCTTGGNCATCGTCTGGCACGATTCCCACAAATGCGAAAATGCAGGACTGATCCGGCCGGGGATTGAACCAGGTTCGCCTTGGTGGGAGGCCACTGTGGCCCTAACTCATGTAAGTGATTTAGTAGATAAGATAATATATAATGATGGCAGAAAAATATACACTGTAAATGAAAATGTAGCGAGGAAAATAGAAGGCATTAGCGAGTTTGTGAAAACGGGAATTGACCGCGGGGACTAGAAAATGTCAGTGAAAGAATGGATAGTGTCGAGGATGAAATGAAACAGAAGATTAGTGCAGTATAGAAGCAAATGCAGGAATTTCTTGAGCAACGGAGTTCCACTATCATCACACGGGCAGCCTAGAAGATTAGTGGACAATGCAGTAACCTCGGAGGATAGCAAGCAGCTCTGCGGCATTGGTGTCGCGCAGCCAGGAGTGGGGAAGGGGGTCTCAATTAAGACCTCCCCTTACGATGGCCAGACTTCTTGGCGGGAGTACCAACACCAGATTGAAATAGTCACCACCCTGTATGGCTGGTCTGCCGAGCAGTGGGCTTACTACCTTGCTGCTGTACTGAGAGGCCCTACACTCAGCATACTACAATATCTGCTAGAGTGACATCGACTGGAGTACCCCACGCTGGTGTCGGCCTTGGAGCTATGTTTCGGCGACCGGTACCTGTGACATGCCCACCATACCCATCTGCGAAGCCACACCCAGCGACCAGGGGAGCCACTGCAGGAGCTATGGCAAGGCATCGTGCGGCTGTCTCAACTATCTCTGGACGAGTGTTCCTAGGAGGCGCGCGACATCATGGCAGTCGGCTTCTTCATTTATACCATCGCCGATGCAGAGGGTTCGGCAAGCAGTACATCTGGCTGCACCCCACAACATGCAGGACGCTCTGGCATGAGCACTGGACGTGCAGTCAGAAAGACAGAGGGCTGCTACCCCGATGTCCGTTAAGGGCAGTGACGCTGGACGANATGAGCACTGGACGTGCAGTCAGAAAGACAGAGGGCTGCTACCCCGATGTCCGTTAAGGGCAGTGACGCTGGACGTAGACGACGAATACAGAATAATGAAGACATTGAAGGAGTTGCAGACGACTATGATGGACATTCCTTCCAGGGTCCGTGCTACAGAGCTTCGCCACCCTCCACCCAAACAGCCGGAGTGTTCGACATGCGGACAGCTGGGGGTACACGACGTCCTATTGCCCACAACAGCAGCAGCATCAGAAACAGAAGCATCAGCGGGAAAAGAGGCCGCAANGGGGTACACGACGTCCTATTGCCCACAACAGCAGCAGCATCAGAAACAGAAGCATCAGCGGGAAAAGAGGCCGCAAGGTGGAACAAATCGATGAGCACATGCAGGCACTTGCGTGAAGACATTTGTGAGCTTCATGCATGTGCCTAACAACTGAGATACCGCATCGATGAGCTGATGCTGCAAGCTGTAAAAATGAATAAATAAAAAAACACGGGGTGCTGCTATGTCGGGGACACGGCCGTTTGTTTTGCGTGAATACGTCTACGTTTTTACGTTCCCGGCACCGCTTCATTCGACCGTATGGGGTTTCATGGGTATCACTGGATTGCTCTTGAGATGCTCTTTCCAACCGTACACGATTTTTGTATTTCGACTTGGTTTTCTGACGAGTATAGGCCGACATTGTGTTAAGTTTTCAATTTGTTTTACTTTAAACTCAAACAATTTCACCATAACCACGCCACACAAATGTTTTACACACTCAATCGATTTATCTCGACGAGAGCTGTTGATTAAAACTTAAACGAGCGTCGTAGCTACTCCGCGTCAAAAGTTATACTACGCGGAAATTATGAGACGTGGCGAAACTAACTCAAAATGGCGGTGCCCCCACCCCCGCCGCGCGCTAAGCTTCGCAATCCTCACTCTACGTAACAAATTCTTTGATCCTTTGGCAATCGAGTGGTGTAATTGAATTTTAGATGTATACGATAGATTCGGAGCTGCAATGCCAAACTGTATCCCCCGATTTTGTTATCATTAGATTTTCTGGATTGCCCACTATGGTTGCAAATTTAAAGACGTACTCACGTCAAAAGACAGCATTGGTAGTATCCGCTAATTCAGACCATTAGTTCAGATACTACGATGGCGACCTTTCTCACCCCTATTTAATGTAAGAAGGGGTGTACTCTTCGTAACGCCGTTTTTTTTTTGTGAATACCTACCTTGTACCCATTTGCCTGTATGCTACTTTCCGTTGCTTAGTGGCGAATAATTTCCAATTTACCGTTTCACAACACATTTCCACTCTCCACTTTCGGGGGCATCTAGCACTTTTTAAAATCACTGTAGACCCTAGTTATTTTTCCTAAGGATTCCGCTCGTCCTGGGTTAGCATAAATTAACGAGTTATCCTGGATAGCCTACATTAGTCCCGGTCCCAGAGACAGTATATTTGGCAGTACTGAACTACGACTTATCAAAGCGCTGTGAACACGGGTGGGTATTTGACCGCCAGAGTTAACGGGAAGGTAACATAACGAGCAGCATGTGTACATGAACCTGTGTTTACGTAGAGCGTGCTGCGTGTTAGGCGTAGAGGTGATGGCGTCATTACACGCCAGCAGCGGCCTCGCATGGCGGCAGGACCACCCAGCCTGTGATCCTTCCAGGCCGCTGGCTCGTTGCACAGGGGACGTGGGAATCATGTCAACACGAATAAACAAAGCCAGCACGCCTCTGATCCTCCGCCACCCTTACCCTACTCCACGTCACTTCCGCTCCACTGCGCATGACTGGCGCGTCGCCCCAGCCTGCGTGCTACAGCGGCACAACTCGCACCTACTGTAGCTCGTCGCGTGTCCATGTCGAGGCTGGCAGGAACGCCATTGCAATTACAGCGAGGCTCCTGCCTCACAAGACAAAGTAGGCTGCGCGCTAGTATGGGAACCTAAAACATTTCCCCGCCTGTCAACACCATCACCCATTATTTGCATATAGCACCTGCCGCAGTATTACTTGTTTGCCAAATATGGTAAGGATTGGTCAACTAACTCCCGAGATCAAGTTGCATGAAAAAGTTTATATTCATGTAGCGCTATCTTAAAAATATGGCGGACAAAAGGGTTATGTTTACATATATGATACTTGCAATATATACTATCAGCGTACAAAATTTGGTTGAAATTGGTATAACGCTATTGTAGTTATACCAAATAAACCTGAAATATTTCAATGACTGCCATTTGGCAAATAAGTGCCTTATCAATCTGTATTACACACGTTTGTATGGCCCGCAGAAGTATTACTTACGTGCCAAATTTGGCGAGAATTGTGAGTAGTTTTCGAGTTATAGCCTAAAAGATTTGTTTTTTCATGTATTGCTATATTCCAAAATGGCGGACACTACCCATCTCTAAATTCAATGCTTACACCTTGCGCTGTCAACAAAAAAAATTTGGTTTTAATAGGTTGAATGGTTTCCGAGGTATAGCATATTACCCTAAATTTAAAAATGGCAGCCATTTTTAAAGTAAAAGGCCGGCGTTGTCGAAGACTATAAAAGTCAGGTATCTTTACTTAGTACTATATGCGTACCGAGTTTAGTAAAATTCGGTTAAGGGATGAGTGACCCACACAGGCACACAGTAACACACAGGCACACAGACACACAGTCTCACAGACAGGAAAGTGATCTCAAGAGCCTTTCTTTCCTTCGGAAAGTAGGCTAAAAAAAAACTGTGGTCCCGTTTGATCGGGGTTGAGCGAGTGAAGAGATTTGGGCGGCTCTTAACATCGAGGTCTTAAGAGCCGACGAGGATGAAATGAGGTGAGCACGAAGTAGCGCCGGAACGAAAGGGCGGGGAGATACGGGATATCTCCGAGAAAACCCGCCGACCAACGGCATCGTNACAGACACACAGTCTCACAGACAGGAAAGTGATCTCAAGAGCCTTTCTTTCCTTCGGAAAGTAGGCTAAAAAAAAAACTGTGGTCCCGTTTGATCGGGGTTGAGCGAGTGAAGAGATTTGGGCGGCTCTTAACATCGAGGTCTTAAGAGCCGACGAGGATGAAATGAGGTGAGCACGAAGTAGCGCCGGAACGAAAGGGCGGGGAGATACGGAATATCTCCGAGAAAACCCGCCGACCAACGGCATCGTCCGACACGATCCCCACGTTCGAAAATGAGGGAGCGACCCCGGGTAGGGAAGCAAACCCTTCTAGGTGAACGGTGGGTAGTCTAACCACTAGACCACCGCGGCCCCTCGTTTGATTGGGTACACAGGTACGATGCGAGCGTGATGATGAGTTGGCGCCGTGCATGCGCCAGGTGCGGGTGTATCTCACGGCTTTGGTGCCGAATGTGATATCCCATCTACATATATCTGTCGATCTAGGCCGTAGAAACCACGCACCCACCTCGTCACGGCCGTGCCATCGCCACATCCCTGACTGCAGGCGTATTCTGGTCAAACACACAGCCGAGTTCCCGACACACCCACACAACCATTTTTTTCAGCCCGGCCGAATTTTTTGTGGTGGTCAGAAATGTCCAGCATTTCCGACCTGATCAAATATGCTATTTGCATCGTGATAATTTCCATATTATTAGTTTTCGTGCATCAAATTTTTTCATAGCTGCGATTTTCAACATTAACATCGTTAATCATATAAAATCGTTTGCATGTTCTTTGAAAAACAGTGTAAACTTCACATTGATGTTTATTTTTATACCATAGCATGTGCATTGAAATGTTTTGTTGCGCACAACATCTGAAAGCATACAAGTCATTTTCCTCAGCTGCGAAACAACGCCTCCAACGTAGCAACAAGCATTAAGGTAAACCCACATTTTTTTTTTACTTCGTGCATAATTATTTTTTTTTGTTACGATCAGAACCTAAATTACATGTTGCATAAAATATAAAGAAAGTTTATAACCCAGGAGCCCACACACACACACACACACACACACACACACACACACACACACACAAACACACATATANAACGCCTCCAACGTAGCAACAAGCATTAAGGTAAACCCACTTTTTTTTTTTACTTCGTGCATAATTATTTTTTTTTTGTTACGATCAGAACCTAAATTACATGTTGCATAAAATATAAAGAAAGTTTATAACCCAGGAGCACACACACACACACACACACACACAGACACACACACACACATATATATATATAACAAATACATTTTTAACAACTTATTTAATATAGTATGAATGCATCTCGGTGCACAAAGGCTGTTTGGGTGGTCATTAACTCTCATTGTGGTGGCCTTTACAAAATTTAGTAAGAAGCAATGTATATCCCTAGTTATTACGCCACACCGCGTATAAAGCTTACAAATATTATGTTATAAAATAACGAGAACGTTATTTTATATAATAATTAAACTTAGAAAATGCGTTTCTTCAAATATTACTTAATTAAATTTGTTTTTAGCATACTTTCCGACGGAAAGGAAGGCTTATGAGATCACTGTGTGTGTGTGTGTGTGTGTGTCCGTATGTGAGTTTGTGCATGTGGGTGTTTCCCCCTTTCAAATTTTGAATGCGGGAAACAAATTTCACCAAACTCGGTACACATATAATACTTTGTAAGGACATCTGACTTTTATAGTTTTCGATCACGCTGGGCGCTTACTTTCAAAATGGTGGTTATTTTAAAATTTAGGGTGATACGTTATATCTTGGGAAATATTCAACCGATTTAAACCTAGTTTCGAATATTGACAGTACATAATGTATCCATTGAATTAAGATATTAATATTGTTGTTAGCAAGCCATTTTGGAATATAGCATTAAATGAAAAAATAAAGGTTTTATTTATGTTATAACTCGAAAACTACTCTACCAATTCTAGCCAAACTGGTAAGTACGTGATACCATGGATGGTTATGCAAATTCATGCAATTATTTGGCACTTATTATCTAAATGGAGGTCATAAAAATATTTTAGGATTTTTTGGTACATATACCATACATACCATTTGGCCAATTTCAGCCAAAGTTAATATGTTGAATTTGTCTACAAGCATTACAATGCCAACACATAGCCACTTATACCCGCCATTTTGTAAGATAGCACAACATGCAGTATTGAAGTTTCTATGCCATATCTCAGGGAAAAATTGACCGATTCCTACCAAATTTAGCCAACACGTATTACTGCAGCGGTAGATGTAAACTTGTATGTTTTAAGTAGGTCAGGCACTTATTTACAAAATTGTGACCATATATTAGTATGCTATATAGTTAAAACCATGTAATTAATTCTAACTTAACTTTGTATGCTGGCAGTATACGAGGAGTAATGATCACAAATAGAGTATATTTTATCCAGGAAAAAATTGTCTATCGTCCACAGTTAACCCACAATGGCAGTGATAATGCGGAGGGGTGGGTACGCAACCACAATAATTAGGCAACAGGCAGTGCAATGAGACGACAGTTTATTTCCACATTTGGGCATACGTCATGGGGCTCACAGTGTCTGTTCAATGTCGGGCATTGGCCACACAGACAGTGTAGCGCTGAAGCATGTTGCCACGCACATTGCGAAGGTTTCCGGCGTGGTGCTGATGACGTCAAACTGCTCTCCGTATCCGCGTCATGAGCTCATCCCTGGCGTCAAGTGGTGTGGCTTCACAGCCAGAAGTTAGGTGATGTGAGGTCAGGTGAGCGTGGAGGCCATGCTGTGGGGTCTCCCCTACCTACGTATCTACCGGTTCAGGGAGTGCAGGTGGAGGTGCCAGTGAATAGCGATGGCGGAATGAGGCGGAACCACATCACCTCACGAGCACCTAAAGGAAGATCCTCCAAGTATTCCAGTAACAAGTTCTGAGGAACTGGAGACACGCAGTACCACTGGGAGCGAGACCATCCGGCTCTAAGCTGTGTTATCAGGCGTGCAGAACTGCGCACAGACTGACTACGTCGAGTACACAGAGTTGCATACCCACCCCTGCACATTGCCACTGCTTTTAGTGGGTTAACTATACAAGTCAGACGTCACGTATTCTCCATTTGTATTCATACACCCCACTCCGGTGTTTATTATATCATTTGTTCGAGTACAGCCAGTATATTACAACCATCAAATGTGTACATACAAAGTCCCTTTTGTCCGTCATCTTGCAAGATATCATTACATGACCAATGCAAATTTTTATATCATATCACCGAAAAAAAAAATTAAAAGATTCACGCCAAATTTGGCAAACAAGTAACTTTACAGCTGGCCATGTAATGTTATATGTTTCAGTATGTCAGAAACTTATTTTCAAAATGGCGGACATATAAACATTTTAGCACAGTTTGTTACATCTACGAAACTACGGAACAAATTACAACTTAGGCCCTAACTTTGTATGTTGACAATATAAATTATAACAATCAAATTTTGGGATGCTCTCAATCGATTCCTACCAAATTTGACGAAGAAGTTATACTGTGGTAGGCCATATTAATTTTAATGTTTAAGTGTGACAGAGACTTATTTTCAGAATGGTGGCTATATAACATCTGGTGCGCATTGCGATTACGGACTGTAAAGTCACATCGAACACCTTCATTCAGGAGTTCAAGCATGTGACATATCAGTCTGCGTCCGGTCACCGTCTGCAACATCAGGACGTCTTGTCCAGGCGCCCGTTACAGCGACTGCCAGAGACTGCTTGCCACAGACGCCTGCAGCTGCAATGTTACGTCGGGCCTGGAGAGACGATTGACATGCCCTTCGGTTTGCAGCACCACGATTGTCGCGTCCATGTCTGGCCGAGTCCTTCATCATGCACTACCATACCAGCCGAACATCTTGAGTTATGGTACGGCGTGCCATCGAACTCCAGTCCCACGCGCATATTGACCGCATCGCTGGTACACTGACCATCGACCGCTGCATCATGGAGGTGTTGGAGCCCGTCGTTGTCCCCTGTCTTCAGGGACAGGCTTGTAGCAACAGGACGTTGCGCGACTGCACGTGGCACACATCATCCGACAATTCCTGGATGACCACCGTGACGTACTGATTCCTTAGCCTGCGCGTTAGTCGGATTACTCGCCCATCTAGAATGCGTAGTCTGTGGTCAGACGACAGGACACCCGCGGCCTTAACGGATGAACTTTGGACGCGCATGGAAACAGCAAGGGTGGAGGAAGCCCAGACGGACACTGGAATTCTCTCCCCAATGCCGCGTAGTGTAGCAGCGGTTATTGCAGTCCATGACACGACCACACATTACTAACTTCCCCATGTTCTGTACGACATAACGAGCTCAAGAGTAAGCATGTCACCTGCGTATGATGGGTATTTTGACCAATATATCTGGTTGTGATAGCTCACGTCCTTCTCGGTGCTTTTAGTTACAGTAATTGCAAAATAATCGCGTGTTGAATGTTTATCGGTTTATATGCTGTTCTGATGCATGGAAACTCGTTACAGCTGATCAGATCTTGAGCATCATCAAACTCCGATAATAAAAAAGCTGAATTAATTTCCTTACATCTGCATAATTTTCTTTTCAGGGAAGGCTGCTGGATAAAAACCTTTTCCTTTACAGCCGGAAGACGTCAGCGCTGACATCAAACGCTATTAATGCCAGTGAAAGACCGCTAAACTGTAGTAATATTACACTCATTTGCAGAAAAAAATGTATTACCTGAAGGTGTCACCACAGGGGCAAATAAGTGAGTACAAGTACAGAACATGGTAATACAGTAGAATCCCGATAATTCGTATTGTCAAGGGACTGAATGTTAAATATGAATTATCGAGATATTCTAATTAGCGATATTACCAATAATCGGGAGGAAAAAAAGAAAAAAATACATAATAATACGTAATGATAATTGCATGTCTACAAANTACATATTATGTATACATATGTACTGTATACATAGATCAATAATTACATCAATAAAAAACACATTAAAAATTTACGTTTAAAAAAATCTGTAATTTTATTTTGGTGCAAACCTTGCTGACGGGTATTGTCGATGACTTTGTCAAGCATGTTCAAAGCAGAAAATACTTCATCGCCAACGTCTGATTTCGCTAAGAAATGGCGCAGGTTGTTGATGTATTGTTTAGCCACTTTAGGTGTAATTGTCGGCACATCATCTACGTCATCACCTACACCATCAATGTCCTGAGATGGAGCCAAAATTTCGTCATCAGTTAGAATCCCCGCTACCGCTAGGCCATCGTCAAAATGGACGAAATCTTCAAACGTTATAGAATTTTCTTCATTTTGAGGAAGACGATTCCATTTCACAGGATGTTCTAAGTCTTGTTCAGTAACTGCTGATGGAAGTTCCACCTTCGTGAATCCACAGCACGAAAACCGTTTTTTATTGTGCTTTCGCTAACACTTTGCCACGCCTTGTGAGCAATGTTCATGGCTGAAAATAATGTGATTTTATGATCCTCCCCATCCTCCATGCTGTCAAGGAGTTGCATCACTACTTCCTTGCGGTAAATGGTTTTGAACGTTTTAATTATGCCCTGGTCTAGAGGTTGCAGATTAGAAGTAGTGTTGACAATCAAAAACACAACATTAACATGACTGAGCGGTAGGGCATTGTTGTGGGCCGTACAATTATCCATGAAAAGTAGAATTTTTCGCTGCCTTTTCTCCAACTGGTACACTCGAATTCCGTGCTTGCGCAAACCACTCTTTTAAATTCTCTTCTTGTTGTGGATACTCACCAGTCTTAAAGCGCTTTACTTTGCTGTCTGATGTCTGGGAGGCGATCTTGTCCTTGTTCTTCAGAATTGATGTTATTGTGGAAGGAGGAACGTTATCACGTTTGGACAAGTCAATTCGTTTATCACCACCGGCCACGGTGGTAATGATTTCTTTTTTTTCTCTAATGGAAAGACACTTATTAACTCTTTTCGGAGGCATGGCTAAGACCGAACTGACTAACTTTTCACTCGCTCTGCTCCTTCCTACCCTCTCATAACCCTAGGCCGGACACCAAGGCGCCTCTTAGTTCTGGGAATCACAGACACATCGCCTCACAGCCTACTCGGTGTCATTACCTGCCCTTCAAACCCTCCTACGTCCCTCAGTGCCCTTCCGGTCTTTTTTGCTCTGCCCGAATTGCATAAATCTAGAGCTGGTGTACAGTTTAGGGTTAAAAACATTACGATTTAACGAGATTTTTAAGTTGTAAATAAGAATTATAAGACGTTTTAATTGAGCTCGAGCATCAAAATAAATACGTATTATCGAGGGGACCGGAATGCATTGTTTTTTTTTACGAATTAAAGGGATTTTCTCAAGGGACTGGCAAATTTGTACGAAATAGCGGGATATATGAATAATCGGGATGCGAAATATCGGGATTTCACTGTATCTATACAGAAAATATCACAATATTGCACTGTCCTCAAAAAAACATTATTACTTTCCAAATTCAATGCTTATATCATCTACTGCCAAAGAATATCAAATTTGGTTTAAATTGGTTAAATGGTTCTCGACATATGAAAGCTTTATTTTTTAATTTGTACTATTTTCCAAAACGGTGCACCTATTATATTATCGGTTATTAAATTTAATGCTTAAATCATGCACTGTAAAAGTACCAAATTTAATTTAAATCCGTTACAATATTCCCGATATACACTGAATATTATTTTCAATTTACACTATTTTATAAAATGGCGAATTAACAGCATTATCAGTTTATAAAGTCAATGCTCACACCATGCGATGTCAACGTATCAAATTTTGTTTAAATCTGTTAAATAGTTTCCGAGACATCATAAAAAAGCTTTATTTTCAATTTTCACTATCTTCCAAAATGAAAAATGGCATTATTGCTTTTTATTTTTAATGCATGTATCATACACCATCAGCATACTAAATTTGGTTGAAATCGGTTGAATAGTTCCCGAAATATAACATAGTGCCCTAAATTTTTATGTTAGCGCCTTTTTGAAAATAAGTACGTGGAGTGATCGAAAACTATAAAAGTTCGGTTCGTTACTAAATATACTATATGTAAACATTATTTTTAAACCCGACAACAGAATCTCACCAAACAATTAGGGGGGTGGGAATACATTCCAGACACGTTCGGAAGAAGGCTAAAAAAGATAGCATTTTTTAATTCTAGATTTTGAGGATATTTTATGATATCGTAACGTGATATCGATGACGAGACTAAAATACCAAATCATTTAATAATAACATAATTTTTTAAATCTTTAATATGAGAAATTAAAATCTTAATTCGTAAAAAATTCAAAAAGTTATTTTAACACAAAGTTGGGTTTCAGGTAGAGTGTTGATTGAAGTCACAGCAGTGGCATATTGCGGTATTTTGAAATGTGACACTTGGTCACTTGCGGTTATGATCATCTACTTTGACTTTAAATTTCATCTCAACATTTAAATTGAACTAGTGGCCAACAACTTCATGCATTTCTATGAAATATTGTTTATGACATTCTATTTGTGGTGTGGCCTAAAGTACTAACTTTGTACTATTTTGAGATTTTTACGAAAGATGATATAAACGTTAACTTCCTATAGCCCATTTAATTCGTTTTTAGGGACTTATTTTCTTACATTGTTAATTTTTTTATACTAGTAATTCGTATCACAACGAAATAAATACTGTTACAATTTCTCAAAGTCAGTGAGCTTAGCCAGGATCTTTAAGAGATGGATATTCTAATTAAATTAAATAGTTAATAATAATTTCTTCAATTATTCACAAACACTAAAAGAAAATACTCTCCGCATAATATCCCACAAGAAATTGCTTGCTATTTACAAGTAATGTTTACATAATAGTCCATCGCCTCACAGAAATTATTGCAATCAAATAACTACAATAAGTCCAAATAATCAGTGTATCAAAACCTCTTGAATTATTTTATAAATTATATATCTTGATTTGACAGTTCCAGTATTTACAATAAAGTTCGTACGGCATGTTCATACAGTCCCGCCATAAATGTGATGTACCTCGTTAATTCGCATGANTACCTCGTTAATTCGCATGAAATACATAACCTAATTTCTACAGATTCCAATTACCCATCATCTCAAGTCATCTAGGGGGGTGGGGTTGTCAGGTTGGCTGTGCCGGAACATGAGCAAGGTCTGCCTGGAGGAGGGGAGGGTCGAGGTGGGTTACTTGCTACAGCGCTGGGACCGCGCGTAACAGGTAACACGGCACTTGCGGGGGTACGTTAATACGCTCGAAAAGTAGAAAATAATTTTAGCTTTTTGCAGGGGGCGCCGGTAAGGGGGACAACCTCCCAGTTGCACACGTAGACGCAACAAGAGAACAGGGCAGATTTAAACACGTGCTTTATGTATATTTACGATTATTGTAAGTTAATAAAATATTATATATGGCAATATTTGTACTTTTACGGTAAAAAATAGCGGGTAAAATATGTGAATAGGAAACAATTCGTATATATTAACACTGATGTTATTTCATAACTAAATTTTGGGAAGAGGCGCTTATTGAAGCGGTAGGAGCGTCAGATACCATACAAGATCCCCCTTCCCCAACGCACGGTTAGGTTGCGTGTGGCCTTGAACATGAGCGACAGGCGACGAGGAAGTAGCATGTCGTGGAGCAGCATATGTTGTGAGTGGCGTTTGTCCAGGAAGGCAGCCGTGAAGCTCGGAAATAGCAGGCGGGGCGGTTCCGAGGCTTTGTCAGACTTGCGTGACAGCACAGTTGTCTACTCTACCAAGCGTGAAGTGACCAGCAGCCAGCCTAGCGTGTCCTGTGGGACCGGCAGCATTGCGTCGCTACTTACGCCAGCCCACCACCATCTTCTAACATTATTATTATTATCTTAACTATATTAAAATATTTTTTTCAATTTAAAATAAAAATGTATTAATCAACTAAAAAATATAAATTATTTTAATAAAAAAAATATAAAATACAATTAACAAATTTATAACTGATAGAAGTTCTTTTTTTTAATCAAAAAAGACTACTGTTAAGTTTTAATTTGTAAATTAATGCATTTAATTTTGTACTCATTTTACGGTATTAATTATTTTCAAAATTTAATAATAAATTCTAATAGTTTTATTAACTTTATATATTTTTATTTAACAATAGCTTTTAACAGTTTCATTATATTATTATTTNAAATTCTAATAGTTTTATTAACTTTATATATTTTTATTTAACAATAGCTTTTAACAGTTTCATTATATTATTATTTAAATTTATTATATGTGGTTACTCCATGATTTTAACGAATGTATTTTATTTTAATGCTATTGAAAATGCTTTATTACATTCGTCGAATTTTTTTTATTTTTTATTTAATAATAAATTTTGGGTTTTACTTATAACAACATATTTTACTGTAATAAAAAAAATGTCTTATTTGTTAAATTATTTTTCCTATAGGTTAAAATTAAAAATATTTAACTGTATGATCGTGGCCTCGCCTTTATATAACTGTTTGTGTATATCATTGACTCCAGGCAGGCTTACCACCACTAAAGTAAAGAAAAAGAACATTCGCTTTGGAGAAGGTTGACACACTAATACATAAGCTCCGAAAATACTTAAAAATCGAGAATCATGCATTAATTTTTTCTANTTGGAGAAGGTTGACACACTAATACATAAGCTCCGAAAATACTTAAAAATCGAGAATCATGCATTAATTTTTTCTAGGTACAGCGTGTGCTTAATGCTGCTGGAAAAAAATAGTTCAATCAAGTCATTAGTGTTTCAAACTAACAATTTTCAAAACTTTAATACGTAATTAAAAATAATAATGATACCATTATGAGCTAAAATAAAATATAAAAGTTTCGTTGGGGCCTACTTGAGTATTAATTTTTATGCTTTCATTATTTTACATGAATAGACAAAAAATTATAATACACACACTGCAAAATAAAAAATGAANGAATAGACAAAAAATTATAATACACACACTGCAAAATAAAAAATGAAAGTAAAAAAAAAAAAAAATTTAAAGCTTAACTACAGAAAACCGATATACTCTTAAAAAGAACGAATTTAAAGTCTGTACAATACCGCCACACATTTGTTATATTTTTAATTGATCAGCTCTTCGTTCAACAGACTGCTTACTTTTGTTGGGAATTTGTCCTCGTATAATTAATATATCCATCTCTACTAGGCTTGCTTTACGCAGGTCCCACATTAATCACATCTCTATCTGGCATACTGCAGGCCGCAACGCGCACTTCGCCGTCAGTAATGATCAAGTGGAAAGTCTACATTTATCCTTTCTTACAGTANTGGAGAAGGTTGACACACTAATACATAAGCTCCGAAAATACTTAAAAATCGAGAATCATGCATTAATTTTTTCTACGTACAGCGTGTGCTTAATGCTGTTGGAAAAAAAAATAGTTCAATCAAGTCATTAGTGATTCAAACTAACCATTTTCAAAACTTTAATACGTAATTAAAAATAATAATGATACCATTATGAGCTAAAATGANAAAAATAATAATGATACCATTATGAGCTAAAATGAAATATAAAAGTTTCGTTGGGGCCTACTTGAGTATTAATTTTTATGCTTTCATTATTTTACATAAATGGACAAAACATTATAATACACACACTGCAAAATAAAAAATGAAAGTAAAAATAAATAAAATTTAAAGCTTAACTACAGAAAACCGATATACTCTTAAAAAGAACGAATTTAAAGTCTGTACAATACCGCCAGATATTTGTTATATTTTTAATTGATCAGCTCTACGTTCAACAGACTGCTTACTTTTGTTGGGCATTTGTCCTCGTATAGTTAATATATCCATCTCTACTAGGCTTGCTTTACGCAGGTCCCACATTAATCACATCTCTATCTGGCATACTGCAGGCCGCAACGCGCACTTCGCCGTCAGTAATGATCAAGTGGAAAGTCTACATTTATCCTTTCTTACAGTATGGTGGGATGAGATGTGCTCATTATCAATATTTAGCCATAAGTGAAAACGAAATTTTAATTTTATTAATATATATGCTTGCTGCAATTTTTTTCCTGCTAAACCTCTCCAGTCAGACTCTATATAACTAGTTAAATTTTCTTCCTTCTTGTGTTATATGTCATATGTTACCTGTTTTATAAGATTCCATTTTTCTTTGAATACTAGTTGAGTACGCATATTTTACAGTGAACGTGATAACTTTAACTCTAAGAAATGAAAGTAAGACCGGAAATACGTTCGTATTTTCGACAATTGATTTTTGTCCAGCAAAATCGGTTTCACTCTCTTGGATCACTGTGCACGGATCTCGCATGTAGTACAGCTCCGTTCATAACTCTGCTTCTTACAAAACAAGTACGAAATGTCGGTATCTAGGGCGAGTGAAGAGATTTGGGCTGCTCTTAATATCGAGGGTTTGAGAGCCAATGAGGAGAGTATGGAGCAGCGCTGGAGTGAAAGGGGAGGGGGAAACGGGAGATCCCCGAGAAAACCCGCCCATCAGTGGAATCGTCCGGCACGATTCCCACATATGAAAATCCTGGAGTGGCCCGGCCGGGGATCGAACCCGGTTCGCGCTGGTGGGAGGCGAGCAGGCTAACCGCTTGGCCGCCAGCTGAGTTTTGGCGTCATTTGTTTGTGTGTTGTCATATCGGCTGTTCACAGTTATCGAGCACTTTCGAAAGTATTTCTGCTCAGTTGGTGTCCTGCTGCCATGTGTACAAGTGAGATTGCAACGTTGCTGGTACGCCATCCCATTATCTGGTGTCTGCGTATTAAGAACCTTCATCTGCCGTACATTGAAACGTGACACTCACCATAAGACGCCATGACTTGGGACTGTTGTACTAAGCTACTGCGAGCCCACATGCTGCCGTGCACCACAGCATACCNGGGGGGAGGGGGTCGATCCCGGATTTTAGCACGTGGTAATCGTGCTGGAAGATGCCGCTGTTCGGTGTGTTTTCTCGGGGATCTGCAGTTTCCCCCGCCCTTGCATTCCGGCTCTGCTCTATACTCACGTCACTTCACTGCCATCGGCTCTCAAGACCTCGATGTTAAGAGCCGTTCAAATCTCCCCACTCCACTCCCCGTGCCCCTTCCGCATTTTTTCACCGATGCTTGAAAACATCGACAATTACACATCAAATGAAGCAATGCTGACATTATAACACGCATTTTCAAAATTAACTTTCCTCCCAAACAGTTAAAAAAAAATTAATTCTTATACGAATACACGCAAATAGATGTTACTTGGGAAATATATATTTTAGTTGTTGAAATGTAGTCATGAACTTTTAAGAATCCCCCCCCCCTTCCCCAATTTTCACAGTTTTTTTTAATGAGTTTTTAATACGCTACTGCTTAAAAACTAAACTTGGAGGCAATGAGAAGGCCAATGTTCTACTCGGCATGTATTTCGCCTGCTATTTGGCGATATTTCAGACCAGTAACAAATGATGGTATGTTCTGATCACAGTATCTTCACACTTTTTTACTAAAACCTTTCAAATTCACCCCATGTATAGTTGTTTCCCGAATATGTCACATATCACAAGTGTTTTATACTTCTGTTAACATAATTTATTATTTGGGGTAAATTNAGTTGTTTCCCGAATATGTCACATATCACAAGTGTTTTATACTTCTGTTAACATAATTTATTATTTGGGGTAAATTTGACTTCTACTTTTATTTTATTTGTAATTAACTGGATTAAAACTGGAGAGAAAATCTGCGTGTTGGTAATGCCCAGCAATAAATAGTTGTCGTGCAAAATATTATCATAGTGATTGCACACATGTGATGTGCGGTGTTCCTCTGGTGTGCTTGCAGGTGGCGGAGTAATACGAAGCGGCGAGCACTGGAGGAAAGTAGTACGTCAGAGTGAACGTGCTGTAGTGAGCAGATGTCGCCGCGCGGGAGAGGGGGCGTGGCGGGGTGGGCGTCTCCATAGCGACGTCAGCTNACATCGACCCTGCAGCTCCAGCCGGGCCCTCGACGTCCCTCACTTACCTCGAGTATCAACTCAAGAACTGCTTTTACACTGCTCTCTATGTTTACATGCCCTCTCTATTTGAATTAACACGACCATCATACACAGCACTTGTTGATACCGCTACTTTCCCCATAACATTCACCATTTTTCCAATAACAACGTATAGATAACACTAAATCTGTACATACGCAAAATTAACTGCCTTAAATTGTACGAAACTCTATTATGCAGAACTCAGTAACAACGAAATGTGGAAAACCTTTTCATTTTAATTCTTTTACATTTTTGATAAGAGTAATTTTTAATAACATATGCAACATTTTAGCGTTCGTAATGTTAAGAATAATATTGCTTTATTTGTTTTAAGACAATCATAGACAATTATTTTGGAATATTGACTAACTTTGTGGTTTAAATCCTTAAATGGCCTAACCTTCTTTCTACTAGTCTTGCCTCTGTGAATAACTTAGGCGATGTGATGTAGTTAGCTAGACACGTTACACCCTACAACACTTTTGTTTGCAGGACTCGTTTATTTATTTACTTTATTAATGTTCAAGGACGTTGCCTAGTTAGCAGGAAACCAGGAGAGCAAAATGGTAGGGTTTTACTTGTTACATTATTTCAGGCACGTCCCTATTACACTTTTCACAATTATAGCTATTAAAAAATTACTGTTACTGTAGCCCTTTGAAGAAAAAAAACTTGCCACAAGAAATCAAGCAGAGGTAAATTAATAAGAGTTTGTATCCACTGTTACTGTATGTGGTAGTCACCAGTATTTAATATAACTGTGAAAAAATTCTAGAGCTTCAATTTATTTATTANCACTGTTACTGTATGTGGTAGTCACCAGTATTTAATATAACTGTGAAAAAATTCTAGAGCTTCAATTTATTTATTAAATTTTTTTTTTAGAGAGTCTACAAAGTTAACTGCATTTGAAAAACAAAATACGGAATACTATTCCTTCCTATGTCCTTCGCACTTAGTTGCATGACACGAGGATATCGTGNATTTGAAAAACAAAATACGGAATACTATTCCTTCCTATGTCCTTCGCACTTAGTTGCATGACACGAGGATATCGTGTTTCTTACGTAAATTAGTCATTGCCTTTGCACGGAGGACTGTTATCGGTATAACGATTACTGGTACATTGTAAAGGACAGCTGTGTATATGTTTTTGTGTTTTAAATGCATTAGAAAATTAAGTTTTTCTGTGTTTTTATTATGTACAGTTCATGACGCACATCAAGGAATCAGTGGCCAGTGTTTGAGTGGCTGCCTTGTGAGAAGTGTACTTCGTTGAACTTGACGCGCCTCAGATGTGTGTATGGCCAGTGCTAACATCAAGCACTATCACGCACTCTACACACACGTACAGTGGAGGACTGGATACCGACAGAGTGCGACACTTGCGCTCGTGATGTAGTTGGCGAGTGAAGGAGGCTTGCCACGCCCTCGCAGTTCTGACACTAGTACACGCTATTCACTGTGTGTCAAGGGAGCACTTTTGAAAGCCCTCTCAACTGGAGTAATAGTCAATCAATATAGTTTATTGTAGTCTTAGGCGTTAACTTCCGAGTGCGGTGGAATATACACACTGTGGTGTTTATTACTTGGTGAAATTATTTTTTTAAAAAGGTGGTTAAAGGAAAAAAAATGGCTGAAAGTAAATAAATGTAACTAGGGCCTCGAAAGTGCTCACTTTACAGTGAAAAGCCTGTACATGATGATTCTAAAATCATGGGACAAACACTGAGGGGTGGTACNGAAAGTGCTCACTTTACAGTGAAAAGCCTGTACATGATGATTCTAAAATCATGGGACAAACACTGAGGGGTGGTACAGCTCACTAAAACAAACAATTATTGTATAGGAATATAAGGGCGGAAGTGACGCGTTGAAGCACAAACACAAACATAATACAGGACATGCAAAACATAGTTTATTTACAACGTCGCCGCTAAATGCCTTTTTATCGCGTCTCGATTTGTTCCTATGGGGGCATTTGAAAGCCCTCANGAAAGTGCTCACTTTACAGTGAAAAGCCTGTACATGATGATTCTAAAATCATGGGACAAACACTGAGGGGTGGTAGAGCTCACTAAAACAAACAATTATTGTATAGGGATATATGGGCGGGAGTGACGCGTTGAAGCACAAACACAAAATAACACATGAAATGCAACACAGTGCTTATTTACAACGTCGCCGCTAAATGCCTTTTTATCGCGTCTCGATTTGTTCCTATGGGGGCATTTGAAAGCCCTCATTTACGAGACTCCAGTTGATTCCATTGAAGACCTCGTCGCTCGACTATCCTGTGCGGCTGCACGCGTGCGTGAAATACCCGGCGTATTTGAATCTGTTCGCCAATCACTCCACCGACGCTACCAAGCTTGCATTACTGTCGGTGGTAGCAATTTTGAGCAATTATTATAAACATTGCTGTAAAAAGGCATTTAGCGGCGACGTTGTAAATAAACAATGTGTTGCATTTCATGTGTTATTTTTGTGTTTGTGCCTCAACGCGTCACTCCCGCCCATATATTCCTATACAATAATTGTTTGTTTTAGTGAGCTCTACCACCCCTCAATGTTTGTCCCATGATTTTAGAATCACCTTGTATACTGTATGTTGCCACGATCGATTGCTGGCTGTTCGGAGAGGGGGAGGGGGAGAGAGAGAGAGAGAGAGAGCTGACGTTCCCAGGCTGCGGGGGGCGCACAGTGGGGCAGATAACTGCAAAACTTGGCATTAATTAATATTTCCCGATATTCATTGATTTTAAACTACAATACGTTATTACACGAATAAAAAGGCATACGCAAGTGATGCACACATGGATAGCGCAATTACGAACATATTTATTCCTTTAAATAATTCTGCACTGAATGCAGTAGTTGAGACAGAAAGCGTTAATAAACTGCAGCCTTTGGCACAGAGGGAAATCAATATGTGTGGCAATGTTTTTCATATAATACTTATTTTAACCGAAGTTATAATGTGCAAAACTGTCCTAAAGTACGTTTTGTTGTGTTGGGAATAATTTTTATGGTCGTTTACACGAGCTTTGTCAGCAGCGCCACGACTGTCCATTGTTTCAGCGGGAACTTGTAACGTGAAAGAAGGCATTCAAAGAACATAACCCATCCTTACTTCACATGACATGTTATCAATCATTTCAAAGTTATGACAATTTTTATATGTAAGTCCACATACGTAGCATCTTTGGGTTGATTTATTGTCTGTCAGATAATTACAAATCTTTCCATCCACCATGGCGAGAAGACGATGCTGTACATTAACCACCTTACTGTTTGAACAGCATACAGAGGGTTGTAAATCGTCAATTTGTTCCTGCATAATAAGCATTTTCGACGGAAACTAAATGGGCAGATTCCCTTGAAAACTGAAATTTCACCGGACGAAAATACCGGGTGAAAGAGGGCCGTGGGTTTTGCTAAATAACCTCGTAATGTCCTTATTCCGTTATGTCTCATTAACTGAACACTGCTATCATCGGTACACTCTTCGCTGTCAAATGTTTGCTTTTACTCACTGTTTCCGGATGAACCATCCAATCCCCACTNCTTTTACTCACTGTTTCCGGATGAACCATCCAATCCCCACTCACTATCAAAACAGACTTAAGCTCTTCAACACGTAACGATTCCAGCACGCACTTTACAGTAGACAGGAGAGCAATCTCGTAGTGGTGTGGTCTAACAGCGCTTGCAGTTTTATTTCTGCTGTCGACTGTGTGACAGTCATGTAATCCGCACTAGGATATCGTGCCCGCTTCACCTCTTGAATCACTTTATAAGACAGGAATGGGCTCTGTCTTTACATATTATAATGTGATACTGGTGGCGAGTTAGTTCGGCATCTAGGATCATAGCAAGAAGGCCTTCTTCCGACATCATCTATGTGTGCACTATCTCAGAACATTCGTAAGCCTCCCTATATCTCGCTGCACACAGAGGTGTCGTCGAAGTTATCTATTTTGGAAGCTTTGACGACTCTGCAGATGCCCGGAAACACGTATACTCATCTGCGTAGCATTGGCNGAAGTTATCTATTTTGGAAGCTTTGACGACTCTGCAGATGCCCGGAAACACGTATACTCATCTGCGTAGCATTGGTCAATTCCTCCGATAACTACTTTTTTTTCTCATTTCTTCCGATTAATTTCACTTTGTCCTCTCTGATGACTCAGGAAAGAGCTGCTTCGGGCGACAGCGCCAAACGTTACTCCTCGCGGAGTCGTCAAACGTCAATGTGACAGAACCTTCTAGCCACAAGTTGGTTTGGTGAAGGAACCTGTCAGCCTTTCTANGAAGTTATCTATTTTGGAAGCTTTGACGACTCTGCAGATGCCCGGAAACACGTATACTCATCTGCGTAGCATTGGCCAATTCCTCCGATAACTACTTTTTTTTCTCATTTCTTCCGATTAATTTCACTTTGTCCTCTCTGATGACTCAGGAAAGAGCTGCTTCGGGCGACAGCGACAAAAGTTACTCCTCATGNTGCTTCGGGCGACAGCGACAAAAGTTACTCCTCATGGAGTCGTCAAACGTCAATGTGACAGAACCTTCTAGCCACAAGTTGGTTTGGTGAAGGAACCTGTCAGCCTTTCTATCAGCACAGTTCCACTTTTTTTTTTTTAAACTGAAAAGCGAACAATGAGAATACCTTGTTTAGTACTGGAAATTCCTTTTCGGACAGCTTGTTAACTCCATAAGTGCGATTTTTTTCTATGGGGTACATAAAGTATCAAGTATTTCGTCGACCATTGCCGGCTAACATTGACGACCTAAAAACGAAATTACGAACGCCATCCAACCGTAATACCGGACATACTGACAAGAGTGTGGAACGAGTTTGATTATCCCATAGATGTCGTTCGGGCCGCTTGTGGTGATCACATTAAACATTTATGAATGTATGGTAAATAAACTTCACGGTTCCACGGTTCATTTGACTGGTCAATCAAGGTTGTAGGTTGCTTGATTTTGATATTATAGACCTTAAAATTATGGGTATTATTTTATACTCATCCTGTATATTGCGGAATGTACATTTTTCCTGTGCAAAAATGAACCCATGTTAATAAAAAAAGTATACATTCGCGATTTTTTTTTCAATTATTTGTGTTAGCTTGGGTTAACTTAAGTTCTAGCTACATCCTTAAGCTTTAATAAGTATGGTATGTTTAGTAAGTTACCTCCATGGCCACGGTAAGGGATAACAGTTTACTCAAAGTTACATGAGAACATAAAATCTAAAAATAAAAATTATATTTTTAAAATCTTAAATGGTGACAAGAAAGATGAACTCAACTGACGTGAAAAGAAGCCAAATCCTGTGTTGTAAGGATGATCACCTCAGCTACCAATACATTAGTAATGCAATAGTTGTATTCTCAAGATGTTATCTCTAATAATCTCCAATAATCTACTCCAGATCGAAGGACCTGTCCCCTAGATACATGTCCCTGTAGGTATGTTTGGTGAACCGTACTTATTTACCTACTGTTTCGGAGTATTTTAATACTCTAACTGGTAATGTAGCGTTAAGAACAGAGGATTTAGTTTAATGGACAGGAAACATTGAAGTAAACAATACAATTTTCATAATACGTTTCTTTCGAGAATGTATACACATAAATTACAAACATTACATTACATTACACTATGCACAACAAGTTAGATAACAGACAGACCACAGCAGAGTAATGGCTACAGCTAAGACGATGAAGACGGACGTCCGGTGCGTGGCTCCTAGTTGTGATGGCCGTGACTTAGGTCGCCCTTCTTCCGTGCCTGCAACACAGAACGTCAGACGTCACCAGGCGCTCCTGCTACTTACAACTTACCACACCACATTTCATAACACGCAGCGTTGCCAACCTTACCGAGATTCCTTTCTCTACCGAAATACCAAAATAATTTAATTTCTGCAGAAGGTGTTATCTGTCATCAAATAACAATAAGTTTCAAACAGCCCGTTAAGAATCTACTACAAATCGCGTACTCCCTCCAGATCGGCAGCGAATGTCTGCAGTGACGTCACAGGTCAGTTAGCCAGTCATTTGTCATAAACGTGTCTGCGCTGCTCTGCACGCCATCAGCCCATTGCAGCAACGCCATAGACAGTAACAGCCGAATGTGAAAAAGCCGTGCTGTGTATACTTAGAAACGGGACGTCAAAGTAACATTTGCATCCTATATTTACATTTCACTCACGCTTATACTACAAATCTCCGGTAATAAAGAACATAATTTTCTAGCATGTCTAAAACTGAAATGCATTAACGTAATGCTAAAGGCAATTTTATAAAACTATGTTTTTTTTTGCCGGCGAAGTACAGAAAACAAAACGTCGGAAATTCTTCTCGGCGGCTACGTTCTTTCGGGTACAAAGCCTCGACTTACTGCACGAACTGGACTCAGCACTGTACAGCTGCCAGATTGTTATGCAACACAGGTCACAGCTAAATTACTTTCAGTAATCTGTAGCACACTACATTAGTGTCATTTCAGTTAACACGCAAAAGCATTTTCAAGCCACTGACTGCACAAAACCATTTTTAATTACGATTAATATGTAATGCATACATTTCGAAAGTATTGCCCACACCGTTTCGTTCCTTTAATAATGCTTTGTTATTGGAAAACTGAGTTCCACGCTGTTCATAAAAACTGTTCAAACCTCGGTTGAAACACACAGGTAGTCTGCAGTTGCTGACAAATAATTAAGGAACGTTACTTTTAGGCAGGTAAAAAAATTCAAAGCCTCAACTCTCTTATCTGTACATGAACGTGATTATTTCAGTGTGTTAGTTGGTAATATACGGAAATTGATACCGGTATTTAAACTTCAAATGGACTAAGATGTCCGGATAATATAGCTTAGACAAATTGATGTTAGACAACCAACTTCTAACTAAGTATAAGTTGCATAGTGTACTATCACATCGTGATACAATTATAAAATAACGATTGGGTTTTGGAATTCACTCTGGGCTGAGAATTAACTCGTTGCACTGTCAGGTAAAACGGTTTTAAGTCTTATTGCCTGCTACCCGAGATAATAAGTTATCCAACATTTCGCATGTTACGAATTTAAAAATACTTACCAGGCGGGTGCTAGGCATTAAAGCATTCCAATTTCAAAGACGTCCGTGTAAAACGTTTAGAAAACTGAGCACTGCGTAATAAATAATATTTAGTGGAACAAATACTTAAGAACTTTGCCTGGCTGGNAAACGTTTAGAAAACTGAGCACTGCGTAATAAATAATATTTAGTGGAACAAATACTTAAGAACTTTGCCTGGCTGGCGCACAAACAGGCTTGGTGCAGAGGTTTGTTACAAAACACGTGATTTAAAAACAGTTGGATGATAAGTTTTAGCAGCTAAACTGTCTCAACAGAAAATTCAGAGTTATTTTCAGACACACATCCTAATTTCATATTTATTAGCTACCCACGAAATTATAGGACAGGGGAAACTGAATTTCCCGAGAAAACTCGCTGACTAGCGGCATCGTCCGGCACGATTCCCACATGCGAAAATCGGGAAGCGACCCAGCCGGGAATCGAACCCGGTTCGTAGTGGTGGTGGGAGGGGGGGGGCGAGCAGGCTGACGACAACTCCCACCGCGGCCTCGCTACAGGATAAACACAGCAACAACTGTGTTTATCTGTTATTGTTACCAACAGCAAATACAGATAAAGACGTTCTACACAGTGATGTTTGCTGCAGCGACTGTATTGCCAATGGATAGTCGTGTGGCAACCTGGTGGATTTTTAAATTTTCTTGTTGAAGAACCTGTGCGTGGCCACAAGTGAAAATCACTGTCGTAGAAGTACATTTACGTTCGCGAAAAACATATGGTGTTCGACTCGTATTCATGTTTCCTTTTAGCAAATTAGGCAACTTTAAAAACTCCACCCAAATAGTTTTGTTTTGAAATGAAATTACCCTGGACAAGGATGTGCACGAGTTGTTTGAAAGATTCTTGCAATGAGGTTCAATGATTAAGTTAAATATTTTGAACACACACCGTTACTTCACTATGTCGTCACATAAAACCACGTCTGAGGCAAGAAACAAGCATGCAAAACCAACGGAGAGCAGCTGCAGTCAAAATATATAAATAAAACGTATTAAAAATCCGACAAGGGATTTTGTAGGATATATAACATCATATAAAACAAAAAAAAATAAATTACAGAATTAATTATTATCTCCCAGTGGATGACGCAACTTACCCTGCCACAGCTACAGTCAAACGCATACAACTATGGAATCCCCCTTATATCTCGAANCAGTGGATGACGCAACTTACCCTGCCACAGCTACAGTCAAACGCATACAACTATGGAATCCCCCTTATATCTCGAAAAAATGCTCATCGGATTTTCAAACTAATCACGTCACTGAACTCGTTGCTTAATAACACGTTGTGCCACTGGGATAAATAAGTACATTCCTATTTAAAACACAAATATGTCGTTATCTCAGTAATTAATTACACCTCGGAACAGACATAGANAAATAAGTACATTCCTATTTAAAACACAAATATGTCGTTATCTCAGTAATTAATTACACCTCGGAACAGACATAGATGGTGTCTCGTGAGCCCCTTAGTTCCATTTCCGAATTCGAAATAAACATTTCGATACCTTTAGCGGTTCGGAAGATATTTGGCATTAACATCTTAGAAAATAATCTTGTATATTGCTGCATGTTTGGACAGAATGTTATGATTAAATTATGGCGGTTACAGCTCATATTAAAAATAATTATCCAAACCGTTTATCGTGTCAAGCGTATTGTAATCAGTGTTATTATGGATAGGTAAATTTTTGACAGGAGCTACTGATCACATCCTAAATTAAAGAAACCTTTAGTAATTATATTTGCATGCTCATTCCAAAACCAATTTTACTTCAACTTGGTTCAGCTTTGACTATGTGTTATTTGACTCTGGGAGTAGCATTTTGGAAGATGACCTGGAGAAGCAAATAGCTTGGTTTCAATTCAAGGTATAGGTAAAGTGACTTACACTGTAGCACTACACTGGACTCTGCAATATGCACAACTCATTACAAAGCAACACACACGCTACCACAATTGTCACTAAAGTACGATTTATTTCGCTTATGAAAGAATATATATATATATATATATATATATATATATATATATTGTAACTCAGGAAAATACTTAGCTGGAATTTATTTATTTGAATGTTTAAAAAGTCAATTAAAAAGAATTTAAGTAAATCTATTAAAAATTTTAACTTATTTCCACTATAAGTGCTACAGAAAGCACATTTTCGAAACAAAAAGTCCATCAGGAAAGACCACAATACTCTGGATATATGTAATAAACCAGTATAGTCTATTCGCCGTATCTTTAACCTTTTTGAATCAGACATTTGAAAAATCACCCCAATTTATGACGTGTTTAGTCATTACTTCCTTAATATGCCATGTAGCACAAGCGTTTTATATTTCTGTTTACATAACAGCTTCTCAGTTTTTATGAAACTAAACTTTCACTTATATTTTATCTATAAGTTATATTACTTAATTTTTAATAAATGTTATTAAAAACAGTGTTGGCAATGCCTAGTAATAAATAGTTTTTTGCAAAGAATATTATTAAAGGGAGTGCGCGTGGATGTGATGCCCTTTGGTGTAGTTTTCTAGACTTGTGTAAGTTTTGTTTGCACGAGGCGGAGGAATAGCCTTAAAGTAGAACTTAAGTATATCTTCGGAAAAGTTGGAAGTTACCGCGAATGGGCCATACTAATGTTTACAAATAAGTATTTCTGAAAATTTACTAATTTCAATCACGAAAGTTATTACACACACACACACACACACACACATATATATAGGCCTATATATATATAAGTGAAATGGATGTGTATACAAATATATTGTTAAAGATGAATGGGTGAGTGGGAAAAGGATAACATTCGACAAAATGGGGAAAGTAAACTGAGATAGCAATTTTGTAGGATTTATTATAATCCATCCATAGAGTGTCAGAAGGGGGATGTTCCAGTTGAAACCGGCCTGGAAGTATTCGTTGCGTGGAAGGAAAATAACATTTCAGGGATGTTGTCCTTCTTCCACACGATGTGGTCAGTCATCAAGCAGGCCGTTTGCAGAAAAAAAATCTCATTTATTCACCAAGCCAGTACGGAGAGATCGTTCAAAGTGCAAGGAAACGGGAACCCTGTGATTACAGTGAAACGTGGTGAAAACAATTACGTAATGAACTTCGAGGACTTGTGGTCCCGGCACTTCACAAACAAAAAAAANATTTACTAATTTCAATCACGAAAGTTATTATATATATATATATATATATATATATATATAAGTGAAACGGATGTGTATACAAATCTGTTGTTAAAGATGAATGGGTGAGTGGGAAAAGGATAAAATTCGACAAAATGGGGAAAGTAAACTGAGATAGCAATTTTGTAGGATTTATTATAATCCATCCATAGAGTGTCAGAAGGGGGATGTTCCAGTTGAAACCGGCCTGGAAGTATTCGTTGCGTGGAAGGAAAAAAAACATTTCAGGGATGTTGTCCTTCTTCCACACGATGTGGTCAGTCATCAAGCAAGCTGTTCGCAGAAAAAAAATCTCATTTATTCACCAAGCCAGTACGGAGAGATCGTTCAAAGTGCAAGGAAACGGGAACCCTGTGATTTCAGTGAAACGTGGTGAAAACAATTACGTAATGAACTTCGAGGACTTGTGGTCCCGGCACTTCACAAACAAAAAAAACTCCCAAGGACATCCACAAGAATGATCGGACCTTCAACATACGTGCATCAGACGGCCTGGTTGAGGAAACATCCAAGCTGAAGGAACAAGGCAAAGTGCCACTGCCTGACGAAGCAGCGCATGTTGGGGGACTTCCTATCAATACAAACAAACGCCATGACGTCCCCAAAGTCGCACACTATGCACCTGGAGAACGTAGGCCATTTTATGAACAGATTCTTCAGTTGCCTCCACCAAACACAGCAGATAGCGACAATGATGAGTGAACGAGGTCAAAAACGGCCATTGTAAACAAGAACTATTTACACGAGTATCAAATATGTTGTTCAATGCAGTACTGTTTCTTAAATACAGTGATATTCTATGTATTTGTGATTTTTCGTCACGTTTTGGGTTTTGTGCATTCAGTGAAAAAAAAAAACATCCCGGCACTTTAAATTGTTTCTATTAAATTATTTAATTTGTCTTTTCACTTGGATATAGTGCAGAATGCCTCTTTCCTACTAGCGCTATAATTGTTTAATTATGAAGTTTTTAATCCAACTTATAGTTTGTCAGAAAAACAGTTTTTTTTTATTCTCAAAATCAGTGTAAATGGAATATTGTCCTTTTTCCTCTCATCCATTCAAATATTTGTAAACATTATTTCTAATTTCTATTACACATAACTAGGGAAATTATTATGATGGCGTTGCTTCATTGAGGCTTTTTGTTGCGAAATTTGCTTTCTTTACAATTTATAATGGACATAAGCTACCATTTTGATTAAATATAGACTCTCTCATGTTGATTTTTGAAAATACATGAATGAGCAAATTGTAACAAAGTATTTAAGAGTATTGCAGAATAGATGCATTATTCGCCCATATGCGACGTGAATCGTACTTCAGTGACAATGTTGATAGTGTGTAGGTATCAGAGACTGAAGATGAGATGACGTCTCCTTGCCTGCGAACAACATTGAACTACGTCTCTGCTAACACGACATGGATTGTATTTGAGGTCACTGCACTGTTTAATAAACAACTGCTTTGAGATGTATGTATACTCCCTCTAACCAATTTGCAATGCAGTTAGATTAAATTCAAATCAATTAAAGTGTTTTATTCATATAAAATTGCTTGTCTTTTGAAAATTCATACACAAACAAACACATTCATCGGTGTTGACCATGTGACTTCGACAGTTGCGTTTGTTTGCGGTGGGACAATGTTGGATATACACTCAGAAGACGAATAATCCGTCTAGCTCGTATTTAGCCTATGGTAGATAGTAGTTGGTGATGAGTATAGCATGTAGTGTTTGACGCGGCAAGGAGACTGCAATCTAGGATATGACGCGGACGGCGAGCCAGCAGCGGTAATGTGCAGTAGTTCCTCGGAG
>NQII01004274.1:90797-104635 GCA_002778355.1 Clitarchus hookeri
GGGGGGTCGAGCCCTCCTCTGATCAAACTACGAGATACTTCTCTTTACGCACATCTTCCCCTCCGCCGTAGAAGGCCTACCCCCCACCAGCTGTCAACACCAACAACAATGCTCTTCCCCTGTGCTCCTATGCTTCTTGCCACTGCCATAGCCAGAAAAGGAGAACATGGCGGTTGTAATGTCCCTTTCGTTTACCTCGATTATTACTCGTTATCAAAATTATTAATTATCATTTATTTGTGTTAAAAATATATAGATATAATAAAATACTAGGCATTTTATTATATCGAGAAGTAATTTGTCTCTTAGTATTTTTCTAATCAGCACGCACGTCAGCGCCGCTGACGCACGTGTCATCTCTATTCCTTCCTGTCAGTCAGTGTCATCTCCCAGTCGAGGAATGACTGGCTACATCGCTGTATTTAGAACTACTACTAGCAGACATTTTTAAGGCCATCCACATCTTTAAGATGGCAAAAGTAAACCTGCAGCGGGGCCTCGGTGAGAGTAGTAGTCAGACTGAAAAAAAATAAATATATATGGCTACTCTTTGACTTCATTGTCAGTTTTCAACAAAATATTACACTAAATCTGTTGAAACATTCATTATTTACCAACAATTCCATCCGACGTCTGGCTCGTCGAAGAACTTCATTGGCAGAAAATCACTATGTTTGTGGTCGTGTGAATGTTCCGCTGTCATGCATTACGCTCCGTGGCTGTTGTTTGTGTAGTGAAGCCGCCGTGAGGGTAGAGAGCGCGCCTTGCATGCGTAAGAAGACGCAAGTGCGGAGCAACACGGTCGCTGTAGAAGGCGGCTTATNCCCCCGCGGGGGGCGACGACCCCCGGAGAACTGACTGCACGTCCCGCACCAACACTTCTCACTTCGTTTCAACATCTACGTCTGTTGACGGGAACCGTTGTAATGCCACTCGTTTTGCCTGAACAGGCGGTCGCATATTTGCTAGCCCTGCAGATAAACACGCACGCAGATTCAAACTAGGATGCTAGAGGCTGGATGTTAACCTAATGGCCTATTCGTGTTTTTACTGTGTCTGCAGAGCTTTAGAACTCCAACTTCCCACAGTAGAGGAGAAGCAGTTCTGACCCAGGCTAGGGACTCCTTACAGCCCCTTTTCTACTGAAATGCGCAAATTTTCGAACACTTTGCACTCGAAAATGCTTAAAGTGCATGAGGTTTTAAATGCGTGTGTATATTGTCACGTTAATAAGAAAACTAGTTTAAGTTTTAACAACGATTTTAAGAAAATCGTTCCCTTGGATTTTTATCTGGACAACTTAGTTCTCCAGCTATTATGCACAATAACCTTTCAAAGATACACAGGTTAACCGGTCCGCAGGGATTTTGAAAGATTTACTATATAAATGAAATTTTTCCAGTATTTTTAGCAGCGCATTCTTATAAACAGATTGAAATATATACGTGGCAGCATTCACAAGAACGATTTTCTCAGTTGTACTTTTAAGTTAGTATTTTACGATAATCAAAAGCCCCTTAAAAAATTGGGTTAGTTACTACGTTTTGCAATTCCAGTAAAGAACCTTGAATAAAGTAGTGCAGAAACGTAATGACGTTGAATTACGGCTACCGCGTAGCCGACGAAGATACCGTATCTATAAAAATAACATTTAATAAAAAAAAATATTATTTTAACTAAATTTCATGTTCCCCATTGCTCCTTAAGAAATTATCGTTAAAAGAAAAGAAATAATTTTAGAAGTTTAGTTTCAATATTATAAAGTTGCAGATTCTTAATTTTAAGACAATTAATTCTATATATGTAGTGACTTTATGGTTTATACAAAGTTAACAGTTTTTAAATTGAAAACTATATACTAATAGTGTGCATCAAATATTTATGTATATGATGGTTACCAGCTGTCAAATATCTTGTCAGTAAATCTAAACCCCAAAAAATGTACTAATTTGAAAAAGAAAAAGATAGCCATGAAGGAATTGCGCGAGTACAATTGCGTTTAACGCGGTTTCTTGGTTGCGCGGATGTGGCACCAGGAACAACACATGTCCCTCCGCCATTCACAGTTGCAAGACAGCGAGGAAGTCCTTGGTAACAGTGTGAGCAATGTGAACTTCAGAGCCAAGTCCAGTGAACACGACGTCGCATTCGACAAGCCTTTGCCAGGCTGAGTGAGTTTGAGAGAGGCATCGTTGGCATCCTAGAGGCTGGTTGGACGCTTCCGCGCATTACTCGCCACTTCAACTATTCTGCCTACACTGTGAGTCTTCCAACGTATTACGTCTCTTGAATCTATTTGACTAAGATAATTAACACTAGTCACTGTGCTGTTATGTGGATGTCTGTAAAAGCATAACTCCAGTATACCAGATCCATTGTGTGCAGTCATTCCTTGTAGTGCGAATCTAAACACGAAACTTAATAGTCTGTAGCTTTCTTCTGCTGTAGTTACTTGTTTGACGAACACATTATCATCCTTCATAATATCGCAATCGAAAGAACCGATATTCCCGAACACAGGTCTTGGAACATATCTTCTCCTGTGGTAACGCGCTCGCCTCATGGCGCTGTGAAGCTAGTTGTGTTCACAGACAAATGAAATGAACTGCTCCCGAACTGCTTCAGATCAGCACAGTGACTAGTGTTAATTATCTTAGTCAAATAGATTCAAGAGACGTAATACGTTGGAAGACGTTTGCTATAAATGAGCTTGTTGCCACTTGCAATTCTTTTATTACTATTTCACCATCGCCTGTATTGTATTCTAGACGTAAGGTGAAGTTTGAGTTAGGTGATGCTATAGGGGTATTTAGAAAGTGTATAACTGAATTCCTCTTGTAAAGGGAAGTGTATGTGTGTGTCCCTGGAGCCTGACACAGCTCTCTCTGGTCTAGTGTTCTGTGTCATCTGTTCGACTTGCCAAGACCTACACGGTGCCTGCGTCGCCGGCCGACCACCTGAGCTGCCTCACATATCCCCTGTTAGTTGATCGCACAACGTCGGTCGGGTTGGACCGCATTCCTCTGCTAATGCTGTACTCTGAATGCGATTGTTTCGTTTCAGTCGGTCTGTAAGGAAGTAGTTTGCTATTCTGTTGTACTGACCAGGGCGGTCTGGTATTGTATAGCATCGTTTAATACATACAGTACAGTCTACGACGCTTGTGTATTATGTAATTGCGATGGTTGGCAAGTGCTTATAACTATTATTCCCTTACATTTTTTTATATCTGTTTGCATCGATGTGTTGACCTTATCGCACCTGTACTTCTCGGCTTCGCAAAAGTTTTTTTTTTCGACTAACGCGATGTATAGCACACAATGTTCGTGCAATATACATAGGTTGTTAAAAGTTTATAACTATTTACATTAATAATTATTTTTTTATCTGTTTGCATCAGCATGTTACTTTGAAAACATCCTAGGCATGGGAGACAGCTAAGAATCCCTTCGTCCTGTTGCAGACAGACAGGTAGGTGTTTGTAGACAGATTTTATTTCGTGTTGTACATATGTGAGAAGGAATTCTTTAGGCAGGTATGCAAGCTCGGTTTATGAGTGCTGCAAAGTGATTTAATATTTCTGTTTGTCGTAATAGCTAATAAAATTATCTGACCACTATAACAAACATCCTATCTTTTTCACAATATCTTCTCGACGACGAAAGAATGAAGTTCTGAGTGATGCGTGGTGGTACAAACTACTTTTACAGACCTAAATGTGAATAGGCTAGGCGGAAGTGATATCCTCTACCAACACCAGTTTATTCGAAGCAATATTTTAAATAGTCATGCTTGATGCATTCAAACTTCAACTGCATAAGTAAATTGCTCTCGTAATGGGATGGTTGGTAAGTGCTTATAATTATTGTTTCCTTTACATTTTGTTTTTATATCTATTNGAAATAAATTGTTAACTTCAACTGCATAACTAAATTGCTCTCGTAATGGGATGGTTGGTAAGTGCTTATAATTATTGTTTCCTTTACATTTTGTTTTTATATCTATNTAAATTGCTCTCGTAATGGGATGGTTGGTAAGTGCTTATAATTATTGTTTCCTTTACATTTTGTTTTTATATCTATTTGCATCAGCGTGTAGCAGTGTTGCCTTATCGCACCTGTGCTTCTCGGCTTCGCAAAAGTATTTTTTTCGACTTACATGATGTACATCGCACGATGCTCATGCAATATACATAGGCTCTTAAATGCTTATAACTTTTTGTTTTATTTTTAATTTTTATATCCGTTTGCATTAGCACATACCATTGACGTCTCTCTTGTGCGACTAATGGTTTTATTGCACGTTGTTTTGTGACAAGCAAAGGAAAACAGCCTTTACAAGTCACGTAATGTGTGCCGTACTTGACATATTGTAGTCATTTTTGTACTTGGCCCTTGTGATCATTCGTTCTTTCTCATGTCGATGTGCATTCTAGCTTTTACTAAACTTCTTGGTGTGATAGCACCACTTATATCACTACTATGGTCTTCGGCTCCATCGGTATTTTTTTTTGTAAGTTCGCTTATGGCATACATGTCAGTTGCGACCCTTTTCTTTGTCGGGGGGTAGGGGTGATGCATATGTTTTGAATTTGGTGGCTATATCTTAAAGGGTTCGGAAATTACAGCCAAGTATGCTTTTAAGTGTGCTTAGGGCATATTTGACCCTGCGGTCATTTTCTTTGTCGGGGGTGATGTCTATATTACATATTTGGTAGATGTATCTTAAACGGTTAGGAAATTACGGCCAACTAAGCTTATAAGTATGAGAAAACCTAAGTGGAATGATAGAGCATGTGACTCGTCTCTGCCAAGATGCCAGGTGAAAGTAGTCCTGAAGGAATATGGGAAAACCAAGGTGGAATGAGACAACCTAAGTGGAATGATAGAGCATGTGACTCGTCTCTGCCAAGATGCCAGGTGAAAGTAGTCCTGAAGGAATATGGGAAAACCAAGGTGGAATGAGACTTGGCCCTCACCAGGGCATGAGGTTAAAGGAGACCCGAAGGAATATGAGAAAACAGAGGTGGAATGATAGAGCATGAGACTCGTCCCTGCTAGGGTGCCAGGTCGGTGAGGACTCTGAGAAAATCTCCGAAATGAAATCTAAAGCATGATATTACCTCTCACATGGAATGCAAGAGCATGGAGTAGGGATACCTGGTAGGAATGCGAGAGCATGAAGTAGGGACCACAATCGATGTGGTTGGCCAGGAATGCAAAAGCGTGAAGTAGGTAAAGAACGAGATAATAATCGAATTCGGGAAGACTCTGAGAAAACCCCCTCGCTTAGAATGTAAGAGCTTGCAATCCCTCAATCCCCCACTTGTCCAAAAAGGATTCACGTAGCCGCATTGTGGAGTCANTTAGAATGTAAGAGCTTGCAATCCCTCAATCCCCCACTTGTCCAAAAAGGATTCACGTAGCCGCATTGTGGAGTCATGAACTATGTCAGCCGGATACTGCAAGACATATTTTTTGAGGTAAATTCGGGAAATGTCGAGGGAAATTTTCTGGCAAATTTGGCTGTTTTTTCAGTACTGGCTGCAAAAATGGCCGCAGTCGGAGAAAAAATGGAAAAGGGGAATAATGACGTCATCCAAGATGGCCGCCGCTAGTTCCCAGTCCCTGCCAGGACGCCAGGTGCCCTACATTAGGCAACATGCAAATTTCGCAAATATAGTTGAAAATGTTACGAACACTTGTATAACGCTCTCTCATTGGTCTGACGTCNGCCAGGTGCCCTACATTAGGCAACATGCAAATTTCGCAAATATAGTTGAAAATGTTACGAACACTTGTATAACGCTCTCTCATTGGTCTGACGTCACTAGTCGTACCCCGGCACGTTGCAAACACGCAGCACTAAAATGGAAGGCGACTTGTGGAAGCGCAGTCGGACAATCTGCCACGAGTAGATACCGATATGCTACTTGATTACTTCAACTGCCATTGTTTTGTGGAACCTGAAATAAGAGGTGTCAAATTACAAAGGTAAGAACGTGTCTCATATCGCACAGTCGTGATCTTCAAAGCGACTGTGGGCCTACATCACATGTTAAAACTTTTTGTTTGAACGTTTTATTGAAGTACGTATTATTATTATTATCTGTGTTTATGTTTGCAATTGCTAAGATTCAAAGTAGGAAATTAAAATATGGAATAGGTATTACATTCACAAGANTTAGAATGTAAGAGCTTGCAATCCCTCAATCCCCCACTTGTCCAAAAAGGATTCACGTAGCCGCATTGTGGAGTCGTGAACTATGTCAGCCGGATACTGCAAGACATATTTTTTGAGGTAAATTCGGGAAATGTCGAGGGAAATTTTCTGGCAAATTTGGCTGTTTTTTCAGTACTGGCTGCAAAAATGGCCGCAGCCGGAGAAAAAATGGAAAAGGGGAATAATGACGTCATCCAAGATGGCCGCCGCTAGTTCCCAGTCCCTGCCAGGACGCCAGGTGCCCTACATTAGGCAACATGCAAATTTCGCAAATATAGTTGAAAATGTTACGAACACTTGTATAACGCTCTCTCATTGGTCTGACGTCACTAGTCGTACCCCGGCACGTTGCAAACACGCAGCACTAAAATGGAAGGCGACTTGTGGAAGCGCAGTCGGACAATCTGCCACGAGTAGATACCGATATGCTACTTGATTACTTCAACTGCCATTGCTTTGTGGAACCTGAAATAAGAGGTGTCAAATTACTAAGGTAAGAACGTGTCTCATATCGCACAGTCGTGATCTTCAAAGCGACTGTGGGCCTACATCACATGTTAAAACTTTTTGTTTGTACGTTTTATTGAAGTACGTATTATTATTATTATCATCTGTGTTTATGTTTGCAATTGCTAAGATTCAAAGTAGGAAATTAAAATATGGAATAGGTATTACATTCACAAGAATAACACAATTGTAATGATGGCGACTGCAGTGAGCGTACTGTGTTGTCGCGCGCCATGCTTGATGTCTGTGACAAATTAACTACATTATTTAGAAATAAAACGTAATGTGTTGAGAAAGAAGGTTACTAACATTTCCGGATTCTAAACCACGTTTCAGTATTCATAAAAAACTTTGTTCGCATTATAAACGTCAGATAACGAGCAGTATGTTGACAGTAGGCCTAGAGCTAGCACGCTAGTGTCTACCCGACACCGTACGACTTCTCGAGCAGCTGCCGGCCGGCAAACCTGTATTTCCGCGTTCCATCTCGTTTATAAACACTGTATTGAGGCCTCAAATATAGTGTTTAGAAACTAAGAAAGCATTAAAAAAAATAACTTGCTTATCTTATTGTTTCTTACGTTTTATGTACCTAACATACTTTTATTATTCTGACGTCACGATTGCTGTGTATACACTTTCTTCTTAANTTTCTTACGTTTTATGTACCTAACATACTTTTATTATTCTGACGTCACGATTGCTGTGTATACACTTTCTTCTTAAATTGTAAGAACTGTACACATAAGCTGAAAATATAGATATGGTAGTTTGGGATAAGATTAAATACAGCGAAGATCCCTGTAATAAAAGCTTAAGAATTTGTTTTATTCTCGAAAGCTGTTTTCTTCTGTTTATTTAAGGGAAAGGTTATAAAAGCGACACAGCTTGCTTGCGTAAAACGCGTAGGCTAATTAGTGACAATTTTGTGGACCTCGTCTCGTAATGTTTTGTTACGTCCATCTCAGTAACTTAGAAAAAAGGAAAGGGCAAATATAAAAGTAATATCAGTCTTGATAGACATTTATAAAAACATGCATTTTAGTGTTTTGAAAGTAAAAATTCAGTTATTTAACTTAAATTATTAGGCTTATGAAAGTTACCTAGAGACAAATCAAAACAACTTAAATTTATTAGAAACAACTATGTTAGAAAAATACTGTATAATATAAATTCAACTTTTTGCAAGAGGGACTCTGAGCCCCAACCAAATAATTTAATGTTTAATTTGCATGGCTTAACATCGTGACATGTTATTATTTAGACATACAATGTGGATATAGCCTAAAATGATAGCTGTGCTCTTGAAACGAATGTTAGAAGTTATATTAAACTAATNAGACATACAATGTGGATATAGCCTAAAATGATAGCTGTGCTCTTGAAACGAATGTTAGAAGTTATATTAAACTAATAAAATATATCTATACTAAATTCTGTCTGTTAGGCCTAACTTGGAATGTGTAAACTTACATAATGTAAAATTTACATTGCGTGGCTAAATTTTTTTAAAACATATTTATATGTCTTTATTAATATGAAATACGTTAAAATATTTTTTTATGCTCACGTCTACATCACATACGAATTGCTAAACGCGTTGTGGTGCTTATTAAACAATACCATAGNTATGCTCACGTCTACATCACATACGAATTGCTAAACGCGTTGTGGTGCTTATTAAACAATACCATAGTACCGTAATGAAGGTTAGGTCAGATGTAAATAGTAGATATTAAAAAGTCCAGTGTTAAATATACCTACATAGGAGAAACATAATCACCTTAAATATAATTACGTACGTCAAAATGGTCTTCGCAAACAAAAATAACTGATTTTGGAGAAACATCGTCAATGTCTCGCCTAACTGCATTAAACCACGTCTTCCTGTTTGTTTCGTTTTTTGTAACTAACAAATATTTTATGAGGTGTTTTGCGAGATGCATTAGTACACTGTGGTGCAATAAACCATTTCGATGATTTTGGTATAGTTGACTGTTTATTTTCTCTTTTAATTACTTCAAACAATTTCTATTTAACCAAATACGCATCACCGCTGAAGTAAACAAACGCCACGCGGCGGCCGAGGTTGTATCTAACTTGTGACGTCACGGAGTGAGCAGGTGCGACTGACGCGTTTTGGCGGGAGTTTCAAACGTAAAACTATCATTCAATCATACATTTTTCAAAACAAATTTTTAAATCGTGATATTTTGTAAATACGTTGCTAACACACAAATGAATGAAAACCAAGTGCCAGTAAAAAATGTGCATGTAGCCTATTGTCTATTTCTAACTACTCACTCATTCTGTCTATGACCGAGTTATTCGCGTGTCTTGGTTCGAAAATACACCTTGAGCGTTTGTATACAATTTATGTGACAGTATAATAGCAATGTTTTTCAGTGTGGCTTGTGAAGTGTAATGTTTGTATAAAAATTGTCGATAGTATCGTTTCAAGCACAAGTGCAAATAAAAAAATGTATGTGTGAATGAGTCGAATAGGTACTACTAGATACAAACATATTACATTCTGCGTGTTCAACTGGTTGAAGCGTGTTGCCTGGTAGGTAATGTGTCAGACTATGAAGCCGAAGCGTCGGAATATAGAGTTATTTTGTTTCATACCGACTGAGCTGCAGTTATAGTTCTAAAAATTATTCTACGAAATTATATGAAAAAAAAAAAAAATGTCCCGCTCAAGGATTTCTTTGTTTGCACCAGATAGTTTGAAACAACCAAAGACACTAGTTTAGTAGAGAACGCGCTGAGCAAGTTGCAGTGCGGAGCTAGAGACAGTCGCCGAGCCAGACTGCAGACCTTTGTCTAGCGAAAGCATGCATGCGGTGACGTATGGCGTGTTTAGCATATCGGGCCCCCACACCCCAGCCAGACTTCGGCGCAGCTGTCGCGCGCACTCTCATTAATCAGGCAGATTCAATTAACAGCTCGTCGCAGTCTAATTGGGGAGCCGCTCGCAGGCAGGCGACATGAGCGCGGGACTGGGGCTGCACTTGCTGGTCCACCTGCCCCCCCTCCTCCTACAATACACCGCTGCAAATGCACCGTCACTTCCTACTTCTCTAAAGCCCTGCTGTAGTTCTACTTTCACGATATTCCTCCGCCGCGTGCATAAACCCTACAAAATCACACCATAGAAAATGAACCGCATCTGTGCGCGCTCACTGTGATACGATTTTGCATGACAACTACCTTTTACTATGCACGCCTATTTTCTCTATGTTGTTATTTATATTAATTATAAATAAAATGTTCAGTTTAACCAAAAAATGATACTTTTATGTTAAACGTTTTTAAAAGAAGAGGAATGGAGTGGAGAGATTAGGCGGATCTTAACAAAGAGATCTCCAGAACCGATGAGGGTGAAATGAGGTGGGAATGGAGCAGCGCCTGAATGCAGGGGCGATATGGGAGATCCCCGACAAAACCCGCCGACCAGTCGCATAGTATACAAGGCTTGTGATGCGGGGAGTATTTAGGGAAAAACTAAACACGCATGCATGGGGTGATTTTTCAAAGATTTTATTAGCATAGTGTGAGGGTATCGCGCATAGACAATAAGAAGACAGACACGCAACACACAAGTTAAACTAACGGTGGAATGGGGATCAGCAGTTCCACCTATTCTGTAATACAAAGAAGCGCAACGATCTGCAACCTACAAAATAATAATAAAATAAACTCATCTGTAGCAAAATACCGACAAGCTTTACAACAGAACGCCCCAGTTTGTAATATCTACAGTATGCCTGAGACCCACGTCCTTCTCTTGTAAACTACAGCGGCGGCGAAGACTAAGTTCACCTCGCTTCGCATCGGCTGCACGGACTCATGACGCAGAATAATTGGTGGTCGGGCAGTTTCATCAGAGTCCCGTTGGAGATAGGAGACGGATAGTTACGTGCTCAGATCGTGTGACGTCATTGTAGGTAGGCGAGTCACGTGATCGTCGTCTCGACTGCTTACAACCGGGACATGCATGTTTACAAACAGTAGCTTGCACGTGACGGGCGTGTTCTCAGTAACAGCATATGAGAACTGCACGAGGCAGTTACACGGCACACGTGTGCAGCGAGCTCAGTTCATGGTAGGCCGACATTAAAAAACATGAAATTTATTAAAAATAATTTAATAAACCGTAGGCTGTAACAAAGGACAAAATGAAAACAGCCCAGTGACGGCAAAATAAAAAATAACACTTACGTTTGTTCTGCAACGAGCCTAGAAGAAAATAAACATAAATATTTTTCGCCCAGTACAACAAAAAACTATTCACCAGCAAAGAAGTTAGACACTACGATGGTGGCCGCAAACTCACATGTGACAGTCTCTACCGGACAACAGTTTCGTAAACCCACCACTAATTTACAGCATCCCCTTCATATGGAAACGACACCTCCCCAAATTAGGCACCTTTCAATGCACATGCCAATGAACAAAACTTACAAAATGACACAAATGAAACGAAAGAAAGGATATTTCCCGTCCACGTTATCGCCATTNAACGAAAGAAAGGATATTTCCCGTCCACGTTATCGCCATTTCTAGTCTTAGCCTTCTGCCACACTCTCTCGTAGACGCTGTTGTTGGCCAGCTCAGATTTCTTCATAAATCACACTCTTCTCTTCCGGAATACATGCAATGATTATTGCGACGTCTTGCATTTTCTTCACTTTGATTGGTATGGTAGTTGNCTCTTCTCTTCCGGAATACATGCAATGATTATTGCGACGTCTTGCATTTTCTTCACTTTGATTGGTATGGTAGTTGGTTTTTGTACGCTGTAGTTGTAGGCAACACACCAGGTTTCAGAAGCAAGAAGCTGCGTGTTACCGGTCCATTGATGCATTCTGATGCTGTTACGTAGCCTTTAGAATATATGTATTTCACATGTCTGTACTTTGAAATCATGAATGTCNGATGCATTCTGATGCTGTTACGTAGCCTTTAGAATATATGTATTTCACATGTCTGTACTTTGAAATCATGAATGTCAATATTTTCTCTGCAGATTTTGTAGTTTTCTTGAAGAAGTTGAGCATAGTGTTCTGGAAATAAATATATTCTCCGACGATATTTTTGTTACTGCAAATCTTGCAGTTTTGGCAGTGGATACCATTCCGTTGTATTCCTCTTAAGTGTAAATCCTGTCCCTCCTTCTGATATTGTGGTTGGATTTGCAAAAAATTTCGGTCACACTGCAAACATGAGTGGCCTCGCGTCGGGAAGTAATGGTCGATTTTGTCACATCGACCTATCGTAATCGAGGTAAGAAAGAATCGGACGGGTGTATCGTCCCGGTGTTGACCACCGCAGGCGCCACTATCTCTTATACCTGGGTCCATGTCCTGGATAGTCATCCACAGGGGACTTCATCAGGTCCCTGTTTCGCCTCTCCCTCGTGGTATGTGTACAGGTCGGCGGTACTTGACTACACAAAATACATACAACCACAGTTTACAAAGGCAGTGTTGGCAGGGCAGATCCTGCACGCAGTCGAAAACAAGTGAACCTACACAGTCTTTACCTTTACATAATGCTAACACATCCTGGCACGTCGCAAGTGAACCACTTTTTTCTGCAATTGCCACACGTTTAGCATTTTCATTCAATGTTTGCGAATTTATTTTCGTTTTCATATCCTAACATGTTGGAACAAACTTCCAGCAGAGGTCTTCCGAATCTACAGCCGTAGTTTTCATTGAAGTATTCCCTGTAAAAGTCGTATTTGATGGTGGTAGCAAGAGCAGGGTACTTAATGCAGAAGAGTTCACGCATCGTTTTCACAGTAAGGTCGGCACTCAAGTACTGGATAATGTTACTGCTGTACTGCGACTTAACGGTAATTATCGAATGTATTCATCGATAGGAAGGGTGACTTCACGTGGATGTGCCTTAGCACGGCTTTGATGTTTACCGTGCAGATCTACTGGCGACTTTTCTTCAGCAATGAGAGAAGTAAGACGTAGTATCGCTTTACTTTTGACAGTGTAGCGAATAGACAAGGTCTCTTTACGCACTTCACTTTTCCCTGTGCCATGCATATAACTCTGTTTGAAAACCTTTTTAAAGCTACTAATTCCGCATCATTTTACATAACTTCAATAGCAGCATTAAATGTATTTAAATCAAAACATTTATTTATCTTACAAAACTATCGTAAATGTTTAGCACAAAATGTTCATATATATTAAATGTTCAGCCCAGATTAAATCTTATCCTTATAATTAACTCAAACAGGTGCAATAATTAATACATGCAACGACTGTTGACATTCTAAGGCACAAAATAAGAGTATGTACTGTCACGACGTTTTGGCGCTTTTTTTTTTAAGAACATCGTCGTTCTACAGAGGAACGTTCTATTAGTCCCATCAGGAATGTATCTTACTCATTCTTTGGCCGACCATTGCACAATGAGAGTAAAATTAATTGCTTTTGTTCCCNCCCATCAGGAATGTATCTTACTCATTCTTTGGCCGACCATTGCACAATGAGAGTAAAATTAATTGCTTTTGTTCCGAAGTAAAGTTCTGCATGCTCTTACATTAGCATGAACCTGGGTGTGCTTTAGCCGCCACAGGCTGTCCAGTCGTAGTGCCTGTTCGCATTAGGCCGCCCCGCGCAGACGATGTAGGCACATGTCGCATGTTACGCTTGCGTAAATGAACGTTCCGAACTCTTGTTCCCTCTTGCATGACATTCCACATCCAGATTTCACTTCCTCATTGTCACCANCCCATCAGGAATGTATCTTACTCATTCTTTGGCCGACCATTGCACAATGAGAGTAAAATTAATTGCTTTTGTTCCCAAGTAAAGTTCTGCATGCTCTTACATTTGCATGAACCTGAGTGTGCTTTAGCCGCCACAGGCTGTCCAGTCGTAGTGCCAATTCGCATTAGGCCGCCCCGCGCAGACGATGTAGGCACATGTCGCATGTTACGCTTGAGTAAATGAACGTTCCGAACTCTTGTTCCCTCTTGCATGACATTCCACATCCAGATTTCACTTCCTCATTGTCACCACTCGACAAGTGTGATAGCACACTGGTTTTGTCTCTTTGAGCGCGACAACCGACACCTGTGT
>NQII01004274.1:104808-167448 GCA_002778355.1 Clitarchus hookeri
GCCTGGCCGCGATCGCGGTTATTGATGGCCTCGGCTCCGAAAGCCATTACGCCGGGTTTGTTACGAAACAGTTGGCGAATTAATCAGAGTGGCTGGGTATATTTTTTTATGATGGTGGTTGCCAATGGTTTTATATATATGCATTGTATTTTCAATAATTAAAGTCTGTGAGTAGAACCACTTATTCAGATATCAGGCCTGCAGAATGGCAATGAAAGAGATGCATTTTTTTTTTAAGGTTGTCATTTTGGTCTGGTTATGCTGAATGTGTTAAAGATTCTGTATATATACATTTTATACGTTTATATATTTTATGTGTATGTATTTTGGTATTTAATCAAGCTCAGCGATAAATTATTGTTGGATGTGCGGTATCACCCTTAGGGTAGATATTTTAAGGGAGTCCTGGTCACTCGAATTGAATTGACATTTTACTGGACATTTTAAAAGGGTAAAGCATATGGTTTTGGTATATGCGAAAGTAATGCATCTTGANTGAATTGACATTTTACTGGACATTTTAAAAGGGTAAAGCATATGGTTTTGGTATATGCGAAAGTAATGCATCTTGTGACTACAGTTTGATGTATTGTATGTCTAGTGAGTATGCAATTAATGTAGCAGAAAGACGCAGATTTCTTGCTTGGTGTTTGTGTTGCTTACATACCAGAAAAGCAGTAAATGTTTGAAGTAAAGTTCTTTCTTGAGTTGTCATTTAAACCTTTNTTTGTGTTGCTTACATACCAGAAAAGCAGTAAATGTTTGAAGTAAAGTTCTTTCTTGAGTTGTCATTTAAACCTTTTAGTTTCTACTATAAGCCAGTTCTCTGTCTTGCAAACAAAAACTACTCTTCTCGCACTATCGTAACGGATCAATGTTTACAAGCAGTAAACAATGTGCTAAACCGAACCCAATATACTATTACAAACGGTCCTAAAGCATAACATACGATCTTCTGTGAACAGAACCGACGACGATGTTCTGCGATCTAGTGCTTCCTGCAAAATTTTTAAGAAGGGAGTGAATCCAGTAGTCATCCCCCCCCCCCTTTTTTTTTTCGAACGGCCACATAATTATCTACCCTAGATCTCCGCAACGAACTCGGCGTTCATTACCTTCTTATTGCTGATGGATGACTTTAAATCTAAATATAACTTTTCATGCAAAAACTCAATTTCCGATATTGTGGTGTTTATTCTCTTCTTAAAACTGGTGGTTCAATTGTACTTATATCTCCATGGAAAAAGGGATTTAAGAGACAACTTTCGCGAATTTGCTACAATTTCTGGAATGCATGTGTGCAAACCATCTGTTATAAATTTGAATTGATGGTTTCAAAGTAGCTGCATAACAAAGGTCGCGCTCTTTCCTAGAAATGAGTTCCTTAAGCAGGACTTGAGTTTTAGCTATGTCATGACATTTCCAAACAATAAGCAGAAGGCAGGGAAGCTAATCTCAGCTACTGAATATTATATGAAACTAAACCTCATTTTTTCATAACAAAATCCTTCTTGGTATAACAGTTCTTTGCGATGACATTTTTTTCTTTTCTAAAATACCATCAATGCACGTAGTTGGACGTAGGAACACGCAAATGCTCCTCATACCCTGATTAATTAATATTTGTTTGCGTGAATTCCAAACAAAACAATTGTGCGATTGCTCTTTCTTGATTTTCCTGCTCGCTTCTGTTGTTCCCATTCGACAGCACAGCCATTTTTGGATGTCATAGTAAGTTCGTTTGTGAAGCTGCAAGTAAGGAAACAAGTCCTTGAAAATTGCGGGGAGAGACAGTCACCTTGCCAGGTCTCTGACATCAAGGCCATTTTAGTTTTACGTGTTTGATGCGTCTTTGATTGATACTATAGGGTGGTATATAGATCAAATAATGGGGTGGGAGACTTCATATTAAAAACATTTGCTAATTTTGTTAATGTTCATAGGTAACGTCATTTTTGGTTACATTTTCTGAATATATCATCGGCAGTTACTGGCGGCAGGAACCAGTGTATATACAAGTAAATATTCTAGTATGGCATTAAGTATATTTTTGACATTTTTAAATTACGTGTGTCTGGATTGTGCTTAATTCCATTAATTTCATGTCTGTGCCATAAAAGTGAATTAATATATCTATGTTACTTATTATGTNAAAACATTTGCTAATTTTGTTAATGTTCATAGGTAACGTCATTTTTGGTTACATTTTCTGAATATATCATCGGCAAGTGTCGGCAGTTACTGGCGGAAGGAACCAGTGTATATACAAGTAAATAGTTTAGTATGGCATTAAGTATATTTTTGACATTTTAAAATTACGTGTGTTTGGATTGTGCTTAATTCCATTAATTTCATGTCTGTGCCATAAAAGTGAATTAATATATCTATGTTACTTATTATGTNTGGATTGTGCTTAATTCCATTAATTTCATGTCTGTGCCATAAAAGTGAATTAATATATCTATGTTACTTATTATGTAAATGATTTTAGATTTCTTATAAATGGCTGGCAAAGAGTGTATCATAATACGATACACATTTACTGATCTTTCAAAAAAGAAGCTGTGTATGTAGAGATTTAAGTTTTAGGTTTAAGCTGGTGCGTCTCTGTAAATAAAAGTGGCGTGGTTTGGTATGAGTTATGAAAAATAATGTTGACGTCCCAAAGTAAATCAGCTCCTAGTTACAGTTTTTGTGTCGGTCTTATATAACGTGCTGACGTTTGAAAAAGTAGCCGCCAAAGATATTGTCGCAGGCCTGCTACATCACAATATTGGGGCACTGATTGGGTAACCTGATTAACACCTTTCAACTGGATGTTTATCGATCTTGGTATTTAGACTAGTACTAAAACAATTAAGAAATAAAAAATTATTTAAAAAAATCAATCGCTCTAACACGAATCGTTTACATTAAAAAAAACTGCCTGTTTAATTATTCACTAATGGTATTGAAAAGTTCTGTACATGAAAATAGTTTTATTTTCATCCATTAATTACATTTTGCCAATGGTGTTCTGCCTGATAGCGCTTCGCCTAATGGCGGTTTGCCTAATGGTGTTTTGCCCAAAATGTTACTTTCCTGAGAGAACTGCGTTTCCCATAACTGCATTTTGCCTAACGGAATTTTGTCAAAAATACAAAAATTGCCTTTAACAGACGGCGTTTTGCCTAAAGGCGTTTGGCATAACAGCGATCTATCTAATGGCGTTTTGCCTAACGACGTGTCCCCGCTATTGCTATCCAAATGTGTAAACATGACAAACTTGAAAACAAATTATTCAAAGCGTATAAATTGTAAATATTGTTAACCCAATAATGTGTGATAAATGTATTAAATATTTTTTTTTAGATTCCAGACACAAGTTTTAACAAGCAATTTGTGGATTGTCCTCGTATAAAATTACTTGGAACACGTGGGATTTTTTTGTTTGCAAGTCATTTGGAACCACTCTGTTACTTTTTTTCAAGCTTGTGAATATACACATGAGTATTTTAATGTGTTCTTTTAGTAAAAATATTTCCTTGTGTGCTCTGTATAGTTACTCTTTATTATATTTTCACAAACTTTAAGCCTTGCTGGAAGCAGTAGTTTAATTCCGCTACAATTAACTGTGCATTCGGTCCTAAGTTTCCCTTGCGAAGTCAGGAAAATAAATACAGAAACAGGAAAATACAACCAAGGGGCTGTCATCTCCCAAAAGTTGCTGAGAAGCAAAACAATAGCGGGAAGTGCTGAGTCTCTAGCCACGTAGTTAACCACATTTAGCAAACACAACACGAAACACAGACAAAACACAGTAACAAAAACAAACAACATTAACGTAACATATCACTGTTCCAGTAAATCTTTACCAGTGTTATTTGTCTAAATAAGTGACCAAATACAGATTTTAAGCATAAAACATTTAAAAAAAGGCATTTGGTAAAACTCTTATGAAAACATGTATGAGAAGGACGCAACGACATCTTGTACGAGTATATTGCAGGAGCGCCACTCTTTAAAGAATTACGTGAGAGACCGTATCCTTTCAGGATATATAGCATGTAATAGCAAATAAAACGTAATTGTTCCTAAAATGGTAAAACTAATAATTTGCAACTCTTCAAGTACCGGGGATGGACAAAATAATATGAACACCATGCAACATAGTACATTTTGTTGCATGTTGGCAACACTGCTTCCATGTAAATAATGCGACGCGTATGTATTGCACAGTTTACGTGCCAAGTCTTCTAGGTTATATTTCAGTGTATTATATGCTTTGTTCTGCGACGGTTAAAACAAGCGATCGGTGAAATGTGTGATCTCTCAGACTTCGAAAGAGGGCAAATCGCTGGTGCTCGGTTAGCGGGAGCGTCTGTGACGAAAACAGCTGAATTGTTTAATGTTTCACGAGCGACAGTATCCACGGTAATGACAGCATACACAAAACATGGTAAAACATCATCGGCGAAGAGGAATAGTGGGCGAAACCCAAAGTTAACTGACAGAGACCAAGGAACATTAAAAAGAATTGTGGCCAGACAATATAAAACTACCGCGGCAAAATTGACAGCAGAACTCAACACTCACTTGAGTAATACTGTTTCGACAAAAACAGTACGGTGGGAGCTCCACAAAGCTAACATTCATGGAAGGGCTGCAATTGCGAAATCCTTTATAACGGAAGCCAACGCTAAGCTGCAAAAGAAGTGGTGCCACGATCATAAAACCTGGACACTTGATGATTGGAAGAATGTGGTATGGTCCAATGAATCATCGTTTAAACTTTTTCCTACAAACGGCCGGGCTTATGTATGGAAAACCCCAAAAGAAGCCTACGATCCGGACTGCCTGCTTCCTACAGTCAAGCATGGGGGAGGTTCCGTTATGATTTGGGCGGCTATATCGTGGTATTCAGCTGGTCCTCTCATTCACATCACTGGCCGGATTACTGCGAATGAATATCTCGACATCCTCAATGATGAAGTTCTTACTATGACTAGCATATTGCTGCCAAACACTGCCATATTCCAAGATGATAATGCGCCCATACACACAGCCAAAAAGGTACAGTCTTGGTTTGAGGAGCATCAGAATATCATCAAACATCTTTCCTGGCCAGACTTCAACATAATTGAACCGTTATGGGGAGTTTTAGAGCAGAGGGTGAGGAGCAGATTTTCATCTCCAACATCATTGAAGCAATTGGCGGATGTTTTGGTACAAGAATGGGACAACATTCCGTTGGAAACTATTCAGACATTCTACGAATCTATTCCGCGAAGAATTGCAGCTGTTCTAAAAGCAAATGGTGTCCCAACACCTTATTTATNATAAAATTTTTCCTTTTCAAATATAAAAAAAATGTTTCTTCATGTTTTAATCACCAAACAAAATGTTGCATAAAACCAAGCCATCTGGTGGCGAAACGGAGTTCGCCGGGTTTGCTAATTTATATTATTTTAATGTTATATATTAAATTTATCTATTATATTAATTAATAATAAATTAATAATTAAATTATTTATTTTACAAACTGGTAGACAAAAGACGCTGTATATTGGCACTTTATATGGTAGCAGTAGATACGCCTTTGTTTGAAATTTTATTAAAGGTTTTGGCAAAAGTAAAATTCTAACTAACAATATTGTTATAGCTGTCCTTTAAAAAAAGTTTGATATACTAAAGTCAAATTTTCAGGGAATCGGTTGAGTGGTTCCGATATATAACGAAATAACTTTATTATTCAGGTCATGATGGGTTCCAAAATTACGGACAAAGGAAACAGTAAATTAATACATAGTGGTTGTAATAGGTATTTTCAGCTTACCAAGTTTGATTGACATGGTTGAAATAGTTTGGTAGCTGTCACATTCTAATAAAATATCATTTTACTACCACCATTTTGAAAAAGACAAAATACTGCTTGATATACTTAAATCACTAATGTTTGGGATGGTTTACCATAGTAATACTTGTTTTCGAAATTCGGCGAGAATCGGTTAAGTATTTCCCGAGGTATGACATAATAGCCTTATTTTTGTGTGGCACTATTGTTGAGCAAACATGACCAATAATAACATGACTACTAGAGAGTGCACTGACAGTGCACCAAGTTTGTTTAAAATCTGTTAAATTTTCCCTGAGATATGACATAGCACCTAAATATTTTAAATGCTGCAATTTTCGAAATGAGAATCTGTCATCGTCGAAAAATATAAAACTTGAGTGCCTTTACTAAGTGCCGAGTTTGGCGAAAATGAGTGCAAGGATTGTGAAGTTTCTAGGATACACAAACTAACTCACAAATACAGGACAGCGGTCTCAAAAACAAGTGACTATAACCATGTCGTGATAATTACCTCACATTACATGCGGATTTATACATCGCAAGTTGAACTATCGACGCTCATATATTGAAAATTCTGCACTTCCGGTGTTTTATAAATACAGAAGCGTTTTAAATAAAAGGTTGCATCGTGATTATTATTAGTGGCATCAAATCACTATAAAATTGTATTACAGTATATTCAGTGGTTATAAAGTTATAAGAAGGGACATACGGACATACGGACATACATACAATACATACCTCTGTCCGATCTTATTAACCTATTTTACCCAGGAAAGTAGGCTAAAAGTTGATATAATAGTGATTATTGAGGTGACCAAAATTTTACTATGATTTCTCGCTGTCAAATTAAATAAAGCTAACAAACTAACTAACTGGCTACAGCCCTAAATTAAGATAAAGTCCTTTCTGATATTGCGTGTTTATTTGTTGTGTATGAGATTCCAGTGTTCACAAAGTTTAAAATTCAGATTGATATTTGAGCTTGTATTGTAATTTTCTCCCCGTACAAAACTTTAATAGTTTTTTTTTTAAATCTCGCTTTACGGTTTCATTTGAAAGTAACTATTCAATAACATTTGTGTTCAGAATTTACTAACATGCGCCATGCAACAGTAAGTACAAACTGCGGCAAACATTTTGGTTTAAAAAATCTTCCTTGCTAAATGTATTTTGGAAAGTATGGAGGCCCAGGCGCTCGACTCAGCAGCGCCTTGTATCACTCCGCCATCACAACCACCTCCAGTTGTGCTTGAGGAAGAACTAATGAGGCGCATTTCGGTCGAGATAAGCGAGTTATCCGAGAAGATATTCCCTGCTTTAGTTTCGCGCACTTCACATCTTGCTTGAATAATTGCCATAATGTATGCAGTATGCGTGCTGCCGCAGCCCAGTTGGCTGAACAAAGAAAGAGGTTACAAAATAAGTCTTCGGCCCACCCGACCCTGTACTTAATACAAATAAAGTTTTAAAAGCCTCCATGTATCACACTCTTCATTTTCTCAGCACCGTTCCACGACTCGGCAATCCATCGTTAAATGTAATGGGGAATATAGGAGCTGAAGTACTTTTTTTATCGTACCAAGCTTAATACTTTGAAAAGCTGTACAAGGGAAAATGGGATGGGGGAGTTATAATGAAATGGATTTCCACAGTAGCTATAGCTGCATCTCCAGGAAGGTCGAACTCGCAATTTCATACTGGGAAAGCACTTTAGCAATAGCGAAATACTCTTAATAAAGGTTAGTATTTCTTTTTTGTATTTTTTTAGCCTACTTCCCGAAGGAAAGGTACATTTATGAGATCACTTTGCTGTGTGTGTGTGTGTATGTGTCGGTAAAAACATTTGAAACCATGAACCCATAAACTCGATACAATAGTATTAATTAAGTTCACAAGACCATAAAAGTTTTCGACTAGGCCATTTGCTTATTTTCAAAATGGTAGCCATTTAAAAATGTACAATGCTGTTTTATTTCAAGGTCTAAGTAATCAGTTCAAACAAATGTCTGTATTTTGCCACTACATCATATAAATATTTAATTTCGCCAGCGTACTGGTTACTACAGTTGCTTCTTTAGGCGAACTGCCATACACATGTGCACAACTCTATAAATCCAATAGAAGTAAAGTGATTTTGTACAAATTCTTACAAAGAAAATGTTAAATCGACAAAAAGGACCCAAAGAGATGAGCATTAATTTTTTTATACCATTTCCTAGAAGTTAATAGCTCCGACCATAAAAAATAAAAATAAAACAGGAAATGTTTAAAATATACAAGAAGTTACTGATATAACTAATGAGCCTCCTTTCCTAAAAATGGGTCCAATAAATTTTTTAATAAGTTCATAAAAGCTGAGTTGTTAGGAAGAACTTAATTTTTCTTTAAAAGCAATAATATTATAAATGACGCAACAGTAGGGAGACAATTAAAAATACACACGTGACTTACCGGGACTTAAACCCAGAAAACCTCGTACAATAAGCTAGCGTACAATGCACTGCAGTGTGGAGGTCGGATTCGGAGCAACAACTTCGGATTTATTCAGTCTAATGATTTGAAGTATAGGGTTTAAGAGCCGTAATTTTGAAAATAAGTGACTGAGCCACTTAAAGCATGCACGTTTACATGGCCTACCTTAATGGCTACTCGTGTGAAAAATTTGGTGGGAATAGGGTTTTCGGTTTCTGAGATATGCAATAAAACTGCATTTTATTATTTAGACTATAGTACAGATAAAAAAAAAAGAATCTCTATATACGGTGCTCCTAATGTATATACATTGTCTACATAACAAATTTTGGTTTAATTTCGTTAAATTGTTTCATATATGTGGCAAACTTACTTAAATTATTTATGAAGTCGCCATTTTGAACATCGTTGCCTGACCCATTTAAATCACGAAAGTTTACATGGTTTTCTGTAGCATTTATGGTGTGCAAATTTGGTACAAATTAGTTGAAATATTCCAGTGTAACATTTGGTGGGAATCGATGGAGTGCTCCTCTAGATTTGGCATAATACCTCATTAATTTTCATGTGTTTATCTACATAAATGGAGGACAAAAAAGTAATTCGGTAGCATATTCGACGATTGTATACTGACAATATTCAAAGTTAAGTTAAAATAGAATACATAATTTCGTATATATAAGATACAAAACTAAAACAATTTTATAGCCACCGTTCTGAAAATAAGTGTGTGATACTTAAAAATTACATATATTAACATAGCCTACCACAGTACAACATGTTCGCAAAATTTTGTAAGAATAGATATATTGTTTCCCGTGATATAAGATAAAAACTTAATTTTTTATTAGAGAAGCTTTCTTACAAAATGGCAGACAAAAGAGGCTCTTTATAGACACATTTGATGGTTGAAATAGGTACTGCCTGCATACAAATTTATGCTGGAATTTGTTTTGTAAATAAAATATACTGAGCTAAAATTTTTATGTAGCCACCATTTTGAAAATAAGCTCCTGACCTACTTAAAACATACCAGTTTACGCCACCTGATGCAGTACTATTTGTTTGCCAAATTTGGTAGGAATTTGTTAATTGTTTCTCGAGATATAACATAAAAACTTTATTTATTCGTGTGTCGCTGTCTTACAAAATATAGGATAAAAGATGCTCCATGTAGACACAGTTGTGAGTTGCAATATCTACTGCCAGCATATAAAGATAAGTTCCGACGATATGGTGTTTAAAGCTAAAATAGCTTAATGCCAGTAATTTTGTAAATAAGTATCTGATGTTCTTAAAACACGCAATTTTACATCATCTGCTGAAGTACTACTTGTTTGCCAAATTTGATAGGAATTGGTAAACTGTTTGCCGCGATATGACAAAAATTTATTTATTCGCAAGGCGCCATCTTTCAAAATGGCGAACATAAGATGCTGCGTGTAGATACAGTTGATATTTTTAATATCTACTGTCAGCATACAATGCTATGTTGGAATTGATTAGTTAGTTTAGACAATATAGCATTCCAAGCTAAATGAACTATATGGCCACCTTTTTGAAAATAAGTGTCTGACATGTTTAAACATATCACTTATTCATGAGTACTCTTTGTTTGCCAAATTTGGTGGGAATCGGTAATTTTTTTTTACCGATTTATGAGATAATAACTTTATTATTTCTTATTGTGCTATCTTCCAAAATGGCTGAAAAAAGGGTTTTTATGTGTTGGTATATATGATGCTTGTAATAGATACTCTCAGTATACAAAATTTAATCGAAGTTGGTTAAATGGTATGGTAAATATACAAAATAAACCTAAATATTTATATATTCGCCATTTTGAAAATAAGAACCTAATTCAGTTGAATCACTTAAGATTTCTTGGTATATCTTAGTATTACTTACCTGCCAAATTGGGTGAGAGTTGGTTCAATAGTTTTTGAGATATAACTTTAATATCTTTATTTCTTCATCTGGTGCTATTGTCCAAAATGGCTTATCAATAACGATATTCATCTTAAAATTTCATGCTTACACGATGCTGTGTCAGTATACAAAATTTGGTGTATATCGTTTTAAGGTTTCCTGAGATATGACATATTAACCCAAATGTTTTAAATTACCGCCATTTTGAAAGTAAGTGCCCATCGTGGTTTAAAACTATAAAACTCAGGTGTCCGTATAACGTATTATATGTGTACCAAGTTTGGTGAAATTCTGTTTTGTGCGTTCAAAAATTGAAGGGTGGGACACACACAGACACACATACACACAGACAGGAAAGTGAACATAGAAGACTTTCTTTTCTTCGAAAAGTAGGCTAAAAAAATGGGAATGAAGGAATAGTGATGCGTCCCTTGTCTCTTCTATTGCAAGCCGTCCAATTGTTCCAGTTGGAACACCCCATATATACAGCCGGGGTTCTGGTGATTATACGTAACTCGTCAGTGCCTTGCAGAAAGTAATTCTAAATGAAAATAAAGTGAAAACAAATTATTTAAACTTGAAATTCAGGAAAACGTGTTATGAAAAGTAGTGGTATGAACAATTTTGTAGAGGTGAATCATCTAAAGTTATTCCATTATCATCTAGTTCTGCATCATACATAATAATGTTTTTAAGAGCATTTTGAATATCACATTATTTTATAAGCGAACGTAAAATATCGTTTGATATGATTGAAGCTGCTGAAGTATCTGCTATGTTTCATTTGTACATGAATGCGACTTAGTTGTTTCGGGTTGGACGTGTGCAGGTTGTCGCCTATTGCGAGACACGCGGGCAAGTGGACGCGGTTTGTCATTGACTTTCTGTTGAGAGAGAACTCATCCCTCCTTACTCCTGTCCTCTAAGGCCCCTCACCACTGAACAATGTACCTTCTGAGATCACTCAATAATGGCAAATTTTTGTCTTTGAACATTGTTATGTTTTTCCTGCACTCGTGCTTGGTACAGTGACGCTACACTGGTCTTTCATACCACTCTAAATGTTTTTTTGCCATTTAGTTAGGACTTTTAGAGGGATTCTTTTCATAATGATTGCCTTGTATAGTGTTAGAGAGAACAGATAACCAAAGGATAGATCAAGTTATCTGAAATTAAATTTCAACATTATTAAAAAAAAAACACTGAAAGAATCTTATTCTTTTAGCATCCTGTATCAAAGAAACTACTGTTTTCACATCCTACCCCTTCGTCTGACGTATTATTTCATTAAAACCAATCCCATGCCTCGTGGGTGCACCCTCCTCTCTGGAGGGCGCGAAACATTCTGGTGTTCAAAATGATACTACTTCACTATAATCACTATACACACCTTTAGTTGTTAACAGTACAACAAAGAGAAACCATGTTAATAATATAAATGTTTGTAGAAAAGAGACTATGCCATCAAATATACTATGCGATCAAAAGTATCTGGACACCCTCCTGAAAATGAAGTGAAAGTTTGGGCCGCCATCCATCGGGAATACTGGCAGTCAATACGGTGTTAGTTCACCCTTAGCATTGATGACCGCCTGCGCTCTCGCAGGCATACTTTCAATCAGATAGCGGCAGATCTCCTGGGGAGTGGCAGCACATTCCTAAAGGAGCGCCGAAATAAGAGTATGTGGGTCGGTGTGGTCTAGCAATAAGTCGGCATCCCAAAAATCCCACATATGTTTTATCGGATTCATATTAGGACTCCGCGATGGCGAGTCCATTTAGTGGAACATTGTTGTAATCGAAACACTACCTCACACTCCCTGCTGTATGGACGGGTACTCGGTCACGTTGAAAGAGACAACGGTCATCCTCGAACTGGTCTTCGACTGTAGGCAACATGAAAACAGTTGAAATGTCAACGTACACTCGTACCTTGACAGTGCCGCATAAAGCAACAAGGGGGCCAATCCCCCTCCAGGAGAAACATGACCACGCTGCAAGATCACCACTCCTCGGCACTATACAGACTGGTAGGTGTCGTTCTCCAAGTATTCACCACGCCCTGCCATCGGACCGCCACATTGTAAACAGTGATTCACCATCCACGCAATGGTTTTCCACTGTTCTATTGTCCAACCTCGATGCTCCTTGCACCATGCGAGGTGGCGTTTGGCCGCCTGTGTGATGCGTGTCTTATGAGCAGCTGCTCGGCCTTGAGAACCTAGTTTCCTCTCCTCTCGCCGAACAGTCATAGTGCTTGGAGAAGGTTGGAATTCCTGCGTGATGGCGGCGATGGATGATTGACGATTACGCTGCACGACCCTCTTCAACACTCAGTGCTCTCTGGCGGTTAACATGGGAGATCGGTCTGCACACTTCTGAGTTGTACACATCCCTTTCTTGTTTATACTTCACTGTAACATCGGAAACAGTGTACCTAGAGATATCCGGTCATAAGTAACACCCGAACACTTGACCATGTTGAAAGTTCGCGAGTTCCTCAGACCGTCTCACTCGGCTGTGTCACGCTGTCTGCGGAATACTGCGATCCCTGACAATGTGTTCCACGCAGAAGACGGTAATGTGTCGCCCTCTATGCTGAACACGTGTTTCGCTGGGCCGGGATACTTTCGATAACACAGTGTATGTAACAGGATAGGCACATTCTGTATATAACATTTACAAAACAAATTAATACCACAAAAACAAAATAAAGAATACGGATACGGATGGGAACTCACGACTACAATCTGAATTATAAGAAACATGCGTGCTTGTAGTGAATCAGCAGGAACGAGGCGGACGATCCGACACTACTTTCGAGAATATTTCATTTGCCCAAGCATCGCGCATTTCCAACCAGAAATTGTTATTGATTTTTATTGAAATTTGTAAAATAGGATCACAATGACCGGCAATTTCTGAGGTTTTAACGTCAAACGCGCTTTGTTTGAAATTAGGGACACATTATTTTGAAGGCAGGCGGGATGAGTTTATAAATTAAGACTGTAGGATGATAAGCCACTATCATGGCATAATTTCCAATACAACTGAAACTGAAGCCTTCCTATCTTGTAGCAAGTGGCAACCTTGCTGGCCTGACCACCAGCACCTGTTTATCCACAAGGTCAAGGTCAAGGTCAAGCTAGCTCTGTTCATATGATGATCAGTTCAGTTGTCTGCTTAGTTGTTCAAGTAAATTAATGCGTATTCATGTACGATGAGAGTGCCGAAACATGTTTATCTCATTATTTATTGCCCTCACTTGAATTGTGAAATAAGCTCTGGTAATTGCAAACCCNCCGCCTAAATAACTGCCTCCCAAAGTGTTCCGAGACTGCTAAATATGCGACTACACCACTGACAAATATTTGAAAATAACAAAGATTGCGACGTTATTTTATGGTAGTTTTGAACCAGGTATCAATTTATTATTATAGTCGCTACTACTATTCCCACATGTTGGATAAATTATTTTTGGAAGGCCACGTTTGATTAATTTCACATTTACAGGAACCTACCGGTCAGATTTACCCCTTTTACTTCATAACCTCTATCACTCTATTCACTCAGTCTAAGTAAGAGAGGTTCAAACAGATGCACCCTATCTCCCGCTGTTATCGTCTGGACCAAAACGCAGCCAGGGAAACAGCTGGCCGTACATTAATGGCGCCGTCTGGCTGGAGGTATTTCGCGTGTCCGAGGTCTATAAACGTGGGAGTGCTAAGGGTGACTTAGGTACGCGCATTGATTGTTTAGTCGCCTCTATGTGCAAGTCACTGAACTGACGTGCAGTCTTTCTCTCGTCGACTCACCTCTATAGGACTTTCAGCGGTGACCCTATCATCTTATTTTTGTTAAAAATACAAAGGTTTATGCATAAATTTGTGCCATATTAAGACCATATTTCACGATGTTTTTTTATTTCAATATCTGAAAGATTTTTAGTATGAGGACCACATAAATGTAAATATTTGTAGTCAAATGATTATAGTTTCCAAAATATAGCACCGAAAAGTCGAACATTTCTGGATATCGGAGCCCAAGTTTTTATGCTCCTAATTAACATTGCCAAATAAATCACATGTCATATATACCATATACACATCATGTTAATTAAGTATCAAGGATGGGTACTCGGATACTGGCATCCTGAATCTATTTTAAACTGGGTATTGATGTTTTTCCCAACACGTTTTGTTGACAAAAACATCAACACATTAAAAAAAATATATTCAGGATGCTTGTACTCTAGTACCCATTGTTAAATATCCTTGATACGTAATTATCATTACGTGTATGTGTTGCAGATCACATGACTTGTGATTTAATTGGCAAAGTTAATTACGAGCATAGAAACTTTGACTCCCATATTCTGAAATTTTTGACTTTTCGGTGATATAATTTAAAAACTATAATAATTTGACTTCAAATATTTACATTTATGTGGTCCTTATATAAATATCTTTCGGATAATGAAAAAAAAAAAACTGAAATATGGCCTTAAGTATTCTGTAATGGAAGTTTCGTAGCTAACAGTGATCGTGAAACACTCGTATTTGGCATTTATCACTTTAATAAAGAAATACACACTATAGTCGGAAACAGAAAATGGTAAGTAGTATTCCTATGTGAAAAATGTCTTAAATGTTGTTCGTGAATATACAGCGCTCCAGAATACTGGAGCGTTTTAAAATCGCATCTGTTAGCAGGCCTGGGCTGATGGCACCCTTAAGATAGTTCAATCCCCGCCATATTGGATTTACGGAATTTCCGTCACAACCTGGATCACGGAGTTTGTATTGTGTTTTAAGTGTCGACAAATCATAGGACAGTGCTTCGCACATGTTTTAAAATAAACGCCGTTTGACTGCTCTTGCTAGTACCGTTTCTGTAATCGCCCACAACAAAAGAATTACTTATTTCTTGCCCGCAGCAACTAACCAATGCCTAACAACGGCAATGCAGTTCAGCTTTGATAAAGATTGATAAATTGATATTTATTGCTTGTCGTGCGAAAAATTACGTTAACTATTACTGAATGGAACTTGTTTAGAAAATGGAGTAATCCGAGATGGTGGAGCCATTGACCATCGACAAACAAGACAATCAATTCTGTAAAATGTTAAATTCTTCTCAAGAAAATTATGTTTTGTTTACTCGTTTGTTTAGCTTTGCTTTGAAAGATAATACTGCAAAACCTGGCAGTGGTTTAATTAATTTTTTTCTATGTTTATGTAATTCTTTTGAACTTTCATTATTATAGACATTGTGTGATGGAAGGACGTTACTGGACATGAAGATATTTAGCTGTCGTCACTGTAAGACAAGCTCCTGTTTGTCATCCATTCAGAAATATTAAATATGAACTTGGTGATCGATTGTACATATAATAAAATACGACACTGCCAGTTCCTTGCTCATAACTTGGTTAAGCAGTACGATGTTTTAAAGGCGTGAAAAGACGTGTGGAGCGGGTTGCAGTCCGAAATCTCGTGACCCGGCGCAGGTCGCCCCCGCTGTGCGAGTATTCTGGCCACGTCGTGACCTCGAGCCATAACAACAGCCGTTGCCTAGCAACTAATCGGCCAAGCGGCGACAAAGATTGTTGCAGGGCGCCCTCCACGACGCGACGAGGGGCCCCGGCAAGGTGTTTGCGAGTGAGAAACTGCCAGCGTCTGGCTAGGAATACACACAAGGCTCTTTCACCAGTCCTGCCTCCCGCAGTACCACACCGACAGAGACAGTGCAGGCCTCCCAGCACTCCCTCAGTACCGCGCCGACAAAGACACTGCAAGCCTCCCAGCACTACCTCAGTACCGCGCCGACAGAGACAGTGCCGGACTCGCAGCACTCCCTCAGTACCGCGCCGACAGAGACAGTGCCGGACTCGCAGCACTCCCTCAGTACCGCGCCGACAGAGACAGTGCCGGACTCGCAGCACTCCCTCAGTACCGCGCCGACAGAGACAGTGCCGGACTCGCAGCACTCCCTCAGTACCGCGCCGACAGAGACAGTGCCGGACTCGCAGCACTCCCTCAGTACCGCGCCGACAGAGACAGTGCCGGACTCGCAGCACTCCCTCAGTACCGCGCCGACAGAGACAGTGCCGGACTCGCAGCACTCCCTCAGTACCGCGCCGACAGAGACAGTGCCGGACTCGCAGCACTCCCTCAGTACCGCGCCGACAGAGACAGTGCCGGACTCGCAGCACTCCCTCAGTACCGCGCCGACAGAGACAGTGCCGGACTCGCAGCACTCCCTCAGTACCGCGCCGACAGAGACAGTGCCGGACTCGCAGCACTCCCTCAGTACCGCGCCGACAGAGACAGTGCCGGACTCGCAGCACTCCCTCAGTACCGCGCCGACAGAGACAGTGCCGGACTCGCAGCACTCCCTCAGTACCGCGCCGACAGAGACAGTGCCGGACTCGCAGCACTCCCTCAGTACCGCGCCGACAGAGACAGTGCCGGACTCGCAGCACTCCCTCAGTACCGCGCCGACAGAGACAGTGCCGGACTCGCAGCACTCCCTCAGTACCGCGCCGACAGAGACAGTGCCGGACTCGCAGCACTCCCTCAGTACCGCGCCGACAGAGACAGTGCCGGACTCGCAGCACTCCCTCAGTACCGCGCCGACAGAGACAGTGCCGGACTCGCAGCACTCCCTCAGTACCGCGCCGACAGAGACAGTGCCGGACTCGCAGCACTCCCTCAGTACCGCGCCGACAAAGACAGTGCCGGACTCGCAGCACTCCCTCAGTACCGCGCCGACAGAGACAGTGCCGGACTCGCAGCACTCCCTCAGTACCGCGCCGACAGAGACAGTGCCGGACTCGCAGCACTCCCTCAGTACCGCACCGACAAAGACAGTGCCGGACTCGCAGCACTCCCTCAGTACCGCACCGACAAAGACAGTGCCGGACTCGCAGCACTCCCTCAGTACCGCGCCGACAGAGACAGTGCCGGACTCGCAGCACTCCCTCAGTACCGCGCCGACAGAGACAGTTACGGACTCGCAGCACTCCCGCAGTACCGCGCCGACAGAGACAGTGCCGGCCTACCAGCACTCCTGCAGTACCACACCGCCATTCGAGGGAAACATAGTCTTGTCAGGGTTTAAAGTCGCTATCCATCCGCCTTCTTCTGCACCGTCCCGCTGTTTTCCCCATGGAAACATTGACGCCGTTTACTTCGCTCTAGTTAATTTCGACTAGAACTGTGACTGAGAGCAGAGTCTGTTGGGTAGGGGATTATTTCCNGACAGTGCCGGCCTACCAGCACTCCTGCAGTACCACACCGCCATTCGAGGGAAACATAGTCTTGTCAGGGTTTAAGGTCGCTATCCATTTGCCTTCTTCTGCACCGTCCCGCTGTTTTCCCCATGGAAACATTGACGCCGTTTACTTCGCTCTAGTTAATTTCGACTAGAACTGTGACTGAGAGCAGAGTCTGTTGGGTAGGGGATTATTTCCTCCGAAAATAAGCAATTCAATACGAAGTTACCATCATAGAATCTGAGCAAATTAATTACATTTTGCATCAATCACGTGCTGGGAATCGCGAACATTTGATCTTTTCGAATCAAAGTTTATAAATTAACATGTACATGAGTTTACTTATGCAGTGATGCAACCAATAATTGTCTATAGCATACGGTATATCAGGGTTAAACAAAAAAATAGGCCCTTTGGTATGATTGTATGAAACAAATTAGAGCATTTAATACTTGTAGTGCTATTTTAGAATTTTAAAAATAATAATTTAAATAATAATAAACAACTTTGACATTTTACACTAAGAGTCGATCGGGGGTGACATGACTACCAAAATATACCCTAATTTCCCCTGCTTCGGTACGCCTATGAATTATTTATTGTTACAATTTCTGAAAGTTAGTGGTCTAGCCATGTTCTTTAAATAATAATGGAGATCTTAATAAAACAAAAAAGTTTATAATAATGTCCCTATTTATTTATAAATACTACAAAGAAAATACTTTCGACTTAATATCTCACAATAAATTGATATTGACTACTAATATTTACATAATCGTCCATATCGTCACAGAAATTAATTAAATCAGGTAACTAAAATCATTTCCCAATAAACAGTGTATCAATACACATTGAACTATTTTATAAATTATCTGTCCATATTTGACAGTTCAAATATGAACAATAAAGTCCATATCACACATTCATACAATCCCACCTTAATGCAGTTTATATTCCACCAGTCCAGAATGTTCTAGAGTATTCCGAGAGCTCCCATGCACAGTGGCACTCTACTCGTCGGGTATCTCACCCTCTCGTTCGTCCACATTACACACACACTAGTCCGCAGTCGTTTCGCACCCTCCACCTGTCATCCGTTCTCTCCGCTGATGTCCCTCGCTGCACCATACTTTACCCAAGAACTGCACTTCAGCCAGATGCCTACCACAAAAACTGATAATCCTTTGGCTCTAGGAGTATTTATAGTGTCGTCGGCCCTAGCCCAAAAACTTTTTTCTATGTCGGGTTGCGCCGAGGTAGATTACCAGAAGTTTCATTCAATAGCCTTCCATCGCCAACTTCTCCAGAAGGGAGTCGGGAGGTGGGGCGGTGATGCAGCCCAGGTAGTTGTCAATCATCCCGTCCACCAGGCGATGTAATGGCGGCCAGGTAGTGGTGAGATTCTGCCCTCCTGCAAACTGCTGTGGGCAGGCCGCATGCACCCCACTTCCAGTACGGGGGTCCTCGTGTAAGAGTATTTATACTTGTATGCATTAATGTTTGTGTGCATGCATGTATATGTATGTGTGCAAATATAATGTGTGTAATTTGAGGTGTATAATGTACATAATGAAATGTATTTTTATATGTACTAAAAATAAGGTACAGAATTTCGAAAATAATGTTTGTCCTGTATACATTGTATGTACATATGTATGCATGTATGTTTGTGCGTAATGTACCTATGTTTGTTTTATTTGAATGATTCTTCCAATGGGGGTAATAAATTGTTTGAACAAATGAACACACACCATTGCGAACACTTCGATGTAATCTCAGAAAATCTACTAGGTAAAATAACATAACTTACATTAAAAAGTTACTTAGTTTGAAAAATATATATTAAAAAAAAAAAAGGAATGAACGAGCTTGAGTTAGCTGTTGTCGACAAGTACGTAACACATAGATTGACAGTCAGTCTGAAGGGGCGTTCTCGGACTGCCTGCCTGGAGACGGGAACAGATCTCATTTCCCGAAAATGCTCACCTGTTATCGTCGAAGAAAGCTTGCTATTCTCGCCTCTATTGTCGCCGTTGCGTCGTCCATGATTGCATCTGTTTCAGCCTTTGTTTTCGTTTGCGCTGTCCTCGTTGTTCTTCCAGTTTTTGTAATATTCTTTATATTCCATACTTGTTTGTCTGTTTTGCCACAAATTCTAGTTGTGTTGTACCCTGATTTTCTGGTGTAATCTGACTGCTTTCCCACTTGGATTTATATGTATGTTATATTTCCTTTGCGTTGCGTCGTTCTGTTATTTGTGCTATGACTTATTTACTTCTTGGAATTATATATTTGTCGATAACAGCTAACTCGGACATATTCATTCTTACATATATTATTTATATTTTTTAAACTAAGTTATTTATTAATATAAGGTAGTTAATTTTACCTATTCGGTTTTCTGAGACTACATTGAAGTGTTTGCAATAGTATGTCCTTAATTGTTCAAACTTATTATGTATAGGCTTATGTTTTATGTACAAAGTACATACACAAGTGTCCTTGTATTGCTGTTACCGCATGGGCATACATTAAATTAGCAGCCAACTTACAAAACTCTGTACACGCAAGGTCAAAATCATCTCAGCGACAGCAAATGTGCGATAACTGAGCAGATATCCAGACAGAGTCCGGGAATCCGTCGCGAGTTGCACCATGCTCTAATGTTAAGAAGGGCGCTGCGAAACCCTCAGTAGTATCTGTTCTCCGTGACGGCAACCTAACAAGGTGCTTGGGATGTCAACTCTGAAACTCTTTAACCAACTCAATCTTTAGCGACTAATAAGGTCGTATACAATATTTTCAGGAATCATCACTCTTTCTGTTAATAGCATTTAAAATTCAGAATTTTTTAAAATATTTTTTAAATATTAAATATATTTTTAGTGTGAAATGAATCAATAGTCCAAATAATGATGGAAAAAAAACTTTTAAAAAACGAATAAAAGAACTGTGGGAATTTTAAATGTATACCTTTTTCCATACTGATCTGACAATCGAACAAAAATAATATGTCAAAGTCGTCAGCATGCCACGAAGAATATTTTCATGAAAATAGTTTACTAATTTGCCAGCATGTAAATTTTAACATCTGAAATAAAATTTAAAATTAAAAGAGCTAGAAGTTAAACCCTTTTTGCAGGTGAACCAGGTGTCAGATTTCAAAGAAATTGACAAATTACATGCCTGTGTCTACAAAAAACACTTCGCCTGAAACCGAACTTTATGTTAAATTAACTTAATTTTGTACACATGTTTTAGATAAAAAAAAACATAATTTTTTTCTAATTTTATATAAATTTTTTTTATTAATACAGAAGTTTCAATGGATAAGATGCTCTCAAAGTTAAATGATATGTGTTTTAGAAACGTCAGACTTAGTATTGCTACAAAACATTTACCACGTCAATTTAAAATTGTATTTCACTAGTAAATTTTGGAAACAATTCTCATGTTATTTAATTAAGTTAAAGATAGTATTGCATAATACACACTATGAGAGAATTGACGAATCTTTCTTTTAAATAAATTATGGTATTTATAAAATAATATTTAATCGTACAAGCAGTAATGAAGTACATATTGTAGAATTTTCAGACAAACATGTGCAACCTAGGCATCTTCAGCTGTTTTTTATTTAATAATTTATTATATTTATATTAGCTTTGTTTTATTTCTCCATAATGATCATGTTATTTTACGCTAATATTAGTTTTTTTGCATGTTTCACTAAATGTTATGAAATTTTACGATTTTTCACAAAAAATCTTTTAAGTATGTAATTTTTATCAATTTTAGTAATTAGACAATTTTGGCATATTTTCATAAATATAATTGTATTGTATTGTAAGATTTCGTATTATATTTAACAAGTGTAATTTGAATGTCAAGGTCACTGTGCCAGGGTCAACATTTTATATTTACTGAAAGTGATTAATAAATTCCCAGTCATAAATACACAAAAAGGTTTCCGTGGATGGAGTTAACAAGTTGATATGTTTCACGCATATGCCCGAGGCGAGAATCCAACCAGCGACCTCACTCATAGCGCTCACGCAGTAACAACAGCGACAGTTCCGGGGCTGCCCTTGTTGTCAGAATGACGAGCATAGTATTAGGTAATGAAATGCTACTACACACTACTGGTCCAGGTTCTTAGAAGTTGCCATCTGTGAGCACGCAAGACTTCAAACAGTTGTACTCGCAGATCGCCTTCACTGTTTCCATTGCAGCATATCTTGGTGCTTGGACACTAGGCCAATTAATTAAAGTTAAAGTGTGTAGCCGAGTTCTCGCTGGGCCGTGTCGGGCAAGGGAAATGTTTTCAGCGAATGTTACATGGTTAACGAGTTCATATGAACATGTTAACGCAGCCGTAATTAAACGTGTTCGATTCAATAGCTTGAGAAGTAAACATGTTCACGTAGTTACACGAAAACTTACTGTAATGTTTATATTTGGCGTGTTTCAGAATGCATGCTTTTTTTCGTTGGCAATTTTGGTAGTATGTGTATATATATATGTAAATTAGTAATGAGTTTAGTATGATGTAGAGTCGGGTACTAAGCTGCAGTGGGAGCCACTCTACTTTCACCATAACGGACCTTGACGTAAACATGGCGTAGTCGGCCCCGCAGTAATAGCAGGAATAAACACTGGTCGAACTGGTAAGATAGCAGCTGCGGCGTGTTTTCTCGCAGCCGTTAATGAAACTTCGCTCGATGGAGGGAGTGAGCAGTGCGAGCGGGAGCGACGGAAGGCGACAGGAAACCATGCGAGGCCGGTCGGCTCCTAGCATTAGGAGGGTCCTGGAGCCGCAGTGTGAGGGGAAGTGAGGTTCTGACCCGGCCCGCGACCTTGGCAGACTATAACCACAAACAAGTGCACGGAGCTGCTCCTCGCTCGTCTTTTGTTTCCCTCCGCTCTTCCATTTGCAGTTCTCGCTCAACCCGTCAAATTTCTCCTCGTCTTCTAAATGAAATAGAGTGTAATGGCAGTTCGAGGGGAAACTATTGTTCGCAGTGTTTCACGTAATATAAAACGTTGCAATTTTGTTTGCGGAGAAAGGAAAGAGAAACCGGTTATACAATTTTTATATGGTGTGCTGTTTTTTAATTCCTTTTATTACCCAGTTAGATAATGGTTTTTATTTTTCACTGGCAGACTTTATTTTTGACGTGTATTTATTGGAGCCTGTATTACGCTCATTGATTCGTAGGTTGAAACAAATAATCTTGCAACCACATTTCGAGCATCGTGAAGCACAAAAGTACTATCCAAGATTTTTTATTTTATTTTCCTTTACATGTTTTGCTTAGGTCGGTCTTCATAGTTTCTCTAAATTTTATTTCCTGTCATCTTTCCATCGTTTTTTTAATCTTTCCACTCGCACTTTTTATCATTTTTTGACGAGTTCTGTTGTTTGGGAATTTTATTCCTTGCTTATACTTTCTATAAATGCCACATTGCGCTTCGAAATTCTATATATAACATTCCAAATTAACTTACACTTACTTTCGCAGAGTTAAAATAATGCCAACAATTTTCACGCCCTTTGGAAAAGGTGCTCGCCATTTTTTGTTTCCTTGTGCAACTTTGTCTGTCCCGCTGAGTTTGGTGACCGGCGGGATTGAAAAGTTGCGGCGCGGCAAGAGCAAAGTTTTAAGTGCCTTGGAACAGTCTGCCTGCTCTTCTTTACTTGAATGCTTCCTTAAGTAAGGATCAATCTGTCTTGAAAACCTGAGCTTGTGTGAATCCTAGCGTGTCTTTTAAAATAATGTTGCTGTGACTATACTGGTGAGTAGGTATTCTAATAAACTGCGGTGATGCCGTCTAAATACACGTAGCTACAATGTTCCACAAAATTACAAAACGTCGGCGTGACACATGCCTGCCTACACTCGGAACTGCAGTCAGTCAACGCACTTGCTGACTGCTGTATTATACTACATAGACCCTGTACTAAAATATATTAAAATAATAAAAATATATTAAAATTTAGGTAAGGTACTTTTCAAATGCTTTCATTATAGTGTTTCGCACATTTCGTTGGTTTAATTTAAAAAGTCTTATGCGGTGTGAGATTTACACCTGTTAAGGAGGGACTGAAAATTAGACTTATTTTGTACTTCGCATATTGATAAAGAATTGAACTAGCTACTGGCAGTATGGAGATAGAGTGCCTGACTATAAATTGCAAATACCACAACGGGCATGAGTGTACGTTATTTATCTAAATTAATGCCATATTTACTAAGCATCCAAGTCGCTATCATGGTAACCTTATGGTATTAAGCTATGCCATTAATAAGCCTCACTTTAAATATAGAATTGTTTAGCTTGGTTAGTAAAATGCAAGAAAATCCAATACTCTTTATTTATCTGTGACAATTGCCTAGGAAATTTATTGAAGGACAGAAAAATTATAATACTGTGTGTGTCACTGCAATTTTCGAATATACAAATAATAAAATTTCTAGTGACCTAAACGTGCCACCGTGACAAACAAACAAAAATGTTTTCTGCCTTGGAATCTACATTCTGGATAACACACCATTTGAAAAGTACGCTTATAGTAATAAAACTCTGCACACCTGGAAGGAACGGTAGGATTAAAAAATAATTAACAGTGTAATGATAAATATATAATAAAGAAGTGAAAACAGTATCATTGCATCAAGACAATTTTGGCCTCTGCGATACAAAAGATCACATTTAGTACCTCGCCGGACCATGTCGTGCCTAGATGCATACGTCGATATTATCACACATCGAATGAAACGAACGATATATGTTAATTTGTGGTAGCTTTCCCCACAGTCATTGCGAATTATAGTTTAAATCACGAATGCTTTAACATGGACGAAGCTAGCATCCCTATCAGGTTTCAGTCATTTTCTTTGGGAGACAAATGAGGTGCAAGTGAGGACAAGTGAGGACAACAGAAGTGTTGAAACAAGACATAAACATTGATAGACAGAGACAGCCGCATGCGTGCAAGTATTGTCTCGATGGTAACTGGCTCGTGGGCAGTCAGCCAGGACAGTTAACACATGAGGCCGCAGGAACTCCTCATACCATCTTGCACACACTGACTCTCGTATCACTGCCACGTGCAATGCCTATCGAGGCCGCCACAGCGGTAGTACTGCTCGACAAACTCAAGTGAAACATTGGCAAATATGTTAGAAATAAGCCTTTACCCCTCCGCCAACCTTCGCCCTTTCTTATCAACGACCGACAGTTCGGATGAAACTTGTGCAAGAGGGCCACACCTAGAGAGAATACTTTTCTCACTAGCTGTTGTAAGTTGTAATAGTTCACGACAATCCTTCTTGATTTGTCTGTGTTGCGAATGCGTGTGTGCTGTGAAAAAGACAATCTTATTCAACTTTGCATTGTTGCGGACACTGTCATCTGAGTACTTCTCACACTGAAGGCGAGTGCAGCGCTCAGGTGAGAGGTCTTCAGGTAAGTTGTTAGCGTTATGAGACGTGTGGCTCTGTAGATACGCGCGTTGAAGCGCTCAGCTGCGGCCGCTGGGATGGCGAGGAGTATCTCTTCCCGCGAGTCTCCACTTCAGACAACACGTCGCCAGTCTGTGCCGTCCCACGTTGCTCTCTGTCAACGTCGCTGCTAGCGAAGACGACGATGTTCTTGAAGGTAGGACATGACAAGTGGCACGTGTCTGGTAATGATATGGACCTCCTAGACAATCTTATCTATATCACTGGATAATAGACAAGGAAGCTACCGGCTCCGTCCCTGCCTGTCTGACAGTCAAATATTCCTACCCACGGAAGTGTGTCGTAGTTATCCAGAATCAGTCCACCGTCTCCACTACTCCCGTCACAGTCTGACTATGAAGTACAAACAGTGCAAATAATGGGCTATGCAGTACCACTACCACAACCACCTTGCCCCTCACAGTCCCATTTTCCAGTCTCCCATCTTCTATCACGCTTCAGTAAGAATCCCTCGTACTTCTTCTCGGCATGCCTTTTGCCAGTTTATTACGGCCATCTCACACGAGCAAATATTCATAGAATCCAATATATTAAACTAAAAAAAATCACTTTATTTGCCTTTCGAAGAATTGCATTCAATACATTTTTCAAGTCTCCGCATGAAAATTTATGACAGACCTTTTAATAAAACCTATTTAGAAATACCAAAAGTAAATTTTTAGAAGTATCTAAGACTTATGCACGACACGAAAATAACTGGTTAAACCCTAGCAAATTTCCTTAGTTTTATTGTACAGTTTATTTTTATAAAAGATGCATCCTTATTTTATAAATAATTTTTAAGTCCACGCAACTCAATTATCGTGAGTTTACTTCCCATTACTACTGTCAGAAAATATGTGATAAGGGATTAAAATTTTGAATTCAAGGAAATATAGAACATGTTCTAAACGAAAATATTGATAGGAAACGAAACATTCATCAAATTTAAAGAGAAAATGGCTGCTATGATGACGTTTCTATGACGTCATATAGGATTCAATAATTTGAATTCAATAAAAATTAAAGGTAATTTGAAGGAAAAAAAAATTGATTGTGTGAAAGGGCCTTTACTCTTGGCAAGTATCGTGTGTTGACACACACGATACTTGCTAAGAGTATCATATGTGCTATTTTGAGGACTATTTAAATAGGCCGTACAGAAGTGTGGTAGCGCCTCATACGACGTATGTGAACGCAATATATCGCACAAAATTTTAATTGTATTTATGCCGTTCACTAATTTTGACTATTGCCAAAAGTTTTTACGTGATGCGTACATTTTTATGGCAATGTATGTAATCGGATGCCATTATTTATCTTATATTTAAAATTGTGGGTACCACGATTTTGGGTGTCTTTGCAATTCTTGAGAATGTATCAATACAAACAACTATAGTCCTACATCAGTATGTATTTGTTTCATATATATATATAAATACAAGTTACCGCATAATGTTAAGGCCTGCTTCTTATAGTTCCATGGTTGTGACCTGCTGGTTCCCCCATGTTAAGTTTCTTATTGAATCCATCGTGTTTTACGACGATATTTTCCACATCTGCATTTCCTCTTTATGATTGTTCTCACAACCTTCCTACGTATCCTGCAATGTCGCAGTGTCGTGTATTTTCCTTCTTTGTACTTTTCCCGCAATAGCTAGACTCGGTTGTGCTTTTGAAAATGGCAATGACTGCATCTCAAGGAACACGTGCAAAGTAGCACGCACAGTGAAACAACGCACGCGAGGAGGTCAAGATAATGTTCGCCAGACAGTGAAGTTTGTCTCTGTTGGCGGTCACGTACAGTCACGTGTTACACGCTTGAAGTACAACCCTGTGCCCTTACAAACTACCAAGCTCTATTCTTTGCGAACATTGAACTCTTCCCTTGATGCCGACCTCAACGAAATGCCCTGCCGCGCTTGCAATCGAGCGGCTCTGGTCATTCTGTTCATATGCGTGAAGCATTAGTGATGCCAAGGGCTCAATCCTTCCTGCCTTCCATTTTCGCTACATGATATCCATCCGTACATCGTGCACCTGCATATTATTCTAAACTCACCTTCTGACACGATTGTGGTCGTGATTAGTTATATCAAGTATAACTTAATTATCCTTATGCCATGCCATTTGTCCAAGTACAGTTTATAAATACGGTGTCAGTGAGGTGTGATGGAGGAGCTGGCAAGGATGAATACAATTACTTGTGAGTTGCTCGGTCGCTCCGAACCTAGAGAAAGTGTGGTATGAAAGTACGCGCTGTCTGTACACAATCCCACGCCTGTCGTTCCGATGTTTCTTTGTAATGTACCTGCTGTCCTAGCGCACACACTTCATGAGCAACCATATTACAGGTGATGCAAAACTTCTCTGGAAGTGTNAATGTACCTGCTGTCCTAGCGCACACACTTCATGAGCAACCATATTACAGGTGATGCAAAACTTCTCTGGAAGTGTGTAAATCCACGCCATTGAATTAACAGCGAAATCATAATGGACAGATGAGAAAGGGAACTTGTTGCAAGTAAAGTAAAGGCAGGATAGTTGAACTGAGGTGGACAATGTGTGTAAAGTGATTTCGTGTATGTATGTTTTTCCATGCTGGATGGATAGCAGGGTTGCCACATTATATAGCTCGATACAGAATCAGTATAATTAGTCTGTCCTGTGTAAGTAATCTCTAGGTGCAGCGTACACGACGTTACACAAATCACACTTTTTAATCACGTACCAATGCAGTGTACAGGGGACGTGTGTCACAAACGCTAGTTGTGAGTGGTANACAAATCACACTTTTTAATCACGTACCAATGCAGTGTACAGGGGACGTGTGTCACAAACGCTAGTTGTGAGTGGTAAGTGTGACAATGTGTAACCGAGCATGTGCAGGTTTTAGTGCCACTTATCTCTTAGACTCGTAACCTGCATCGTGTANAGTGTGACAATGTGTAACCGAGCATGTGCAGGTTTTAGTGCCACTTATCTCTTAGACTCGTAACCTGCATCGTGTAATTACAATGTTACTAATCACCGTTGGTTATACTGAGGTAAATGAATGAGCGAGTGAAGATTGAACAGTGTTGGTAACATCGAGGTCTTAAGAGCCGATTTATACCAAGATGTTACCCGTTAGCTCGTAGGTTGTAAAAATGTCTGATTCGTAGTTTAATGTGGCGATTACATTTGTTTCGTTGTTGTTGATGATAATAGCATAGATGGTGTAATGTTGTGATGGGAGTAGTGCGATGTAGAACAAGTGGCCGGCACGCTGCTGAAGAGCGCAGTACAGGTGTCGATGGTTGTGCCGCAGGGATGAACGCGACGATGGAGCCGGCTGCCGACGAGGACGAGGACATCCTGTACCAGAAGGACGCGTCCTTCTCGGCGGAGCTGGAGAGGAAGGTGCAGTTCGTGACGACGCTGAGTCCCAACCTGGAGCAGAAGGTACCCAGCAGCTCAGGCGAGCGCCAGACGACGGAGAGCCTGGGCGCAGCAGGGGCATGCGCTCTGGACTGCGGGCCTGCAGGCTCCTGCCTCGCCGAGCCTCCTGGCCGCATGCAGCGGTGTCAGTGTCCTCTAGGCCGTGGTGGACCCCGCTGCGACACAGGTCAGTCCTTCCACCTGTCTCCACTGCTACCTGCCATCTGTGTTAGATTGCCTCTGTCGACGCTGGTGCGAGCACGGTGGCCGACTATGCCTGCCACAGTGTGTAATGGCAGGTTGGTTAGAGCTGTTAGTGTCCTCTAGGCCGTGGTGGACCCCGCTGCGACACAGGTCAGTCCCTCCACCTGTCTCCACTGCTACCTGCCATCTGTGTTAGATTGCCTCTGTCGATGCTGGTGCGAGCACGGTGGCCGACTATGCCTGCCACAGTGTGTAATGCAGGTTGGGTAGCGCTGTCAGTGACCTCTAGGCCGTGGTGGACCCCGCTGCGACACAGGTCAGTCCCTCCACCTGTCTCCACTGCTACCTGCCATCTGTGTTAGATTGCCTCTGTCGATGCTGGTGCGAGCACGGTGGCCGACTATGCCTGCCACAGTGTGTAATGCAGGTTGGGTAGCGCTGTCAGTGACCTCTAGGCCGTGGTGGACCCCGCTGCGACACAGGTCAGTCCTTCCACCTGTCTCCACTGCTACCTGCCATCTGTGTTAGATTGCCTCTGTCGATGCTGGTGCGAGCACGGTGGCCGACTATGCCTGCCACAGTGTGTAATGCAGGTTGGGTAGCGCTGTCAGTGACCTCTAGGCCGTGGTGGACCCCGCTGCGACACAGGTCAGTCCTTCCACCTGTCTCCACTGCTACCTGCCATCTGTGTTAGATTGCCTCTGTCGACGCTGGTGCGAGCATGGTGGCCAACTATGCCTGCCACAGTGTGTAATGGCAGGTTGGTTAGAGCTGTCAGTGACCTCTAGGCCGTGGTGGACCCCGCTGTGACACAGGACAGTCCCTCCACCTGTCTCCACTGCTACCTGCCATCTGTGTTAGATTGCCTCTGTCGACGCTGGTGCGAGCATGGTGGCCAACTATGCCTGCCACAGTGTGTAATGGCAGGTTGGTTAGAGCTGTCAGTGACCTCTAGGCCGTGGTGGACCCCGCTGTGACACAGGACAGTCCCTCCACCTGTCTCCACTGCTACCTGCCATCTGTGTTAGGTATGCCTCTGTCGACGCTGGTGCGAACACGGAGGTTGACTATGCCAACCACAGTGTGTAATGGCAGCTTGCTTTGGCTTCAAGCGCTGGCCTCGTACATTCAAAGTTTCATTTATATAAAAATAACGATTCTACAATTATGACCAACTATGGCTATCGAAGTTGGTCGTGCTTATCGTGTCGTACCTATATTCTCGGGGTCAGATATTATGCTTGAATGATTAATTTCACAGGGCTGGTATTAATGGTTCATAAATTATAGTCATCTGTGTCCCAGAAAAATGTAGATGCTGGAGTCTCATAGCTACTCTGTTAACAATACGACTTGAGGGGATGTGGTTGCTACCCCATATTCAGGTTTTGGAATAATTGCTTTAAAAGAATCTAAATGGTACACCTATGACTAGATGATATCTAACATGGCAAATGGACACAGGCCTATAATCAAATATTTGGATATCAAATTCGAATTCGACTTAAAATACTATTTCTAAGGTAATGTAACTTCCTAAAATTATGTCTTCAAGTTCTAAAATTGAAATTAAAATTTTTTTATCCTTTTTATTTACAATTATTGTATTCAAGCATTTGTTAATGATAATCGCGGTTGTAGACATGTGCTGAGCCATATATGTGTTGTTACAAAAATGATTACAATTTGAACAACTTAAGAAAATATATATAAAATAATATTTATGATATGTAAATAAATTATTACTGCGATGAAATAACATTATCAAGGCAAGTTGAACGTGCTCGTCTTGTATACCATATTATTATTATTTTTTAACTTATATATTTAATTTACACAGGCAAACTGTTGATGTGTATGTATGCCTTGCAACTAAAGGGTTGTGAGTTCGTGTTTACCTGCTTCCCAACTCATTTTATTTTTTGATATTCGTTACAAACGTTGTAAATTGTAAAATTTATGTCCTCAAAATTTATTGTTAGAATTTACCTTAAAACATGTACAGGTGAGGCAGAATTCGAGTGGTAAACTTCGTGAGTTGATTCCTTGCGCAAAATCACTTGGGAAATATACGGATTTCTTTATGCCTACACTGTATATTAAAGGAGATATAAGCCCTCAAAAACGGAGATTATGAAATGTATATTTTCAAAAATATCGGGAACGAAGTTAAATATTATTACGATTCTTCAAACATTGCTTTATGTTATCGGGATCATAAAACCTAAGACCGTAATGTAGTCATATTAATAACTTCTCCCGAAACGGAAATACCAGGGGGGAGGGGGTTGTCACCCTCTTATTGCCGCCAACTTTTCTAGTGTCAGGAATTATGAACGTTTGATGCTGGTTTATTGAGAAGTAAGACCTAACTGTCAAAAATTGTCTTCTTGCTGCAAATGTCCAGAACCCGCCGTTTGCGTGGAGAATGCACGCAAATATTCCGCTGCGGTGACTCAGCGCCTAGTACGTACGCAATTCTACATGCATGCGTGTGCAGAGTACAGACTATGGTGGAGGACAATAACACGTGCTCTGAACAACGTGTACCATACATTAATAATCTGACAAAACGTCAGTCGGTGTGAAGTTGCCAGCATGATATGTCGCTAGACGCTGCTCACGGTTAATCGAGCTCACGTCGAAGCCCTGCTTAAAAGCTACATTTCTGCTCACGTTGAATCCTTCCGCTAAATACATACAAACCATACATTGGCACGGGCGTTGGGACGTTATTTATGCGCATTTTAAAAGGAAACGAATAACATAATGGACGATAGCGAAGCGTAACCATGGACGCTATGCATTGCACGTATCAAGGATGTTTGCCACATCATTTCCCTTGAGCAGTGCACTCTGAAGATCAAACGCAGTTCTCGATAGTTACTTCAGTCGCATTTGCATAGCTTATACGCTGCAACCCCAGCGGGGAGTGAAACTGTTGAGGAACATGGCCAGCAAAATATTTCTTCAGCGTTGTTGACGTAGTTGGCGCAATAACCACACGGGTCGTTGCCATTCCTCCTCCCAGATGTGGCATACTCTAGCGGCGAGTTGTGTAACTTGATCTGTGCTTTACGCCATTTTCCGCTGTGATGATACGTGTCATAAGTGAATGTATTGTGTAATAGTATTATGGACAACATAACTCACAGTTGCGCGAACAGGGTCTGTTATACTGTGCAATTAAATTGTGGCACGGAGCTTTCGATGTTTCGTTTTCCTGTGAAGGACGAAGAGCAGTAAGTAATAAACTTATGTATGCGTACGTACCTCTGTAATGTAACATTACATTTAATGCTTAAAATAAGTGCGCACTTTTAAGTGTATGCATTTGTATTTTGCACAGCCATTGTATTTTCTTTTTTTGAATTTTGCATAGTTTTAAATTATTTCTATTAATTAATGAAAACATGTACTGAAACCTGCTAAGCATAAGCTACATTCACAATAGTATGTGCACGACATACAAACAGCACACGCTCACATATACTCACTTATGCTACATTCGCTAAGAAAATAGATGATTCGGATATACTAGTTTTACGACGGTTTTCTTCCAGCAACATGTGTTTTATCAATTGGTACTTATGGTTAAATTTTTAAGGAGGCCTATTTTCACACATTAACAATTAAAACTGTTTTCATCATACATTGGTGATAAAAATTTAATTCATATAGTTTATAAAATACGGTGGATACGACGTTGAGCTGACATGCATATGATGTGTGTTCAAAAAATAAGGTAACTTGTTATTTTGTGACTTTGTCTCGATAAATATTTATGTATTCATCAATATCTATTTTGTCCCCTTCAAAGTAATCCCCCTCAGGTATAATACACTTGTGCCAGCGCTTTTTGCCAATCCTCGAAGCACTCATGATATGCGCATTTTGGTATGGCATTGAAGTCTCCCAGGTCTTTATCTCCTCAATCGTGGCAAACCTCCGTCCTTTCATGGGTCTCTTCAGTTTTGGGAACAGGAACAAGTCGCAGGGGGCCACGTCCGGTGAATACGGTGGCTGAGGCATGATTGCGGTGTTGTTAATACAGATTCTTTGATGCATTGTTTGCGATAGCGAAAAATCGCCAAGCACTCTAAAACACCTCTAACCTTTATATCTGTCACAAACAAACTAACAATGCAAAATGGCTGATAATGTCAACATATGTTGGGGACATGTGTACCAACATAACAATAAAAACAATCGATAATCGAATGTACGTAGCCCTCGAAATTTGCAAAGTCACCTTATTTTTTGAACACACCTCGTACACGGGTGTTCAAATCTGTGTTGAGATAATTTTACTAAAAATATTATTTTTATGACGTGTTTTTACAAAATGGAACACACTAAAATAATAAAAGTAATTTCCTTTAAATACTGCTCAGATTAATATGCATAACTAATCAGCAAACTTATGGGGCGTTCTGCATTTCTGTGTAAATAAAAACTCGATTTCCGAATTCTGTTAACGGAGTGTTTTAAAGTTATAATGATTTCAGTATAGTTTCTTCTAACAACTTTTCCGACATTCCTCAAAAGTTTTATTCTAACAGTATGCATTTATAATCCCAAACACCATAGTTGCAAATGTAACGTGCACCAATTCATGTATGAGTTTTTTTGAATCCGTTTGAAGGAACACTTGAAAATGGTATAGGAAACAAATATCAACAAAAGTATATATTTTCATATATAATCACGGCAATACCGCAATATGATGACATAAAAGTAATAAAAACACTTAATGATGTTAACATAAAGCCACGTAAAGACATTACACACAAATGTAATAAATTTAAACATTTTTAATGACTTAAAAATCTTTTCAGTAATGTTTGCAAGCTTGTTTAATATTATGGAAAGTAAATTGAAAGTAGTTTATCTCATCGAATTTTTTCCAAAACGTAAATAGTATTCAAGGAATTTATAACGATTCCTTGTTATTATTTATAGTCTACTTTATTGGGATTAGTTGTTATATAGTTGTCTTTCGGTAGATGGATACATCGTCAGTGCATGCATCTCTTTTTGCCATGTGAGTGCGTCTTGCTGCTTGTAAACTGCTTTTAACCTAACTTCCAACTTTATTCGGTTCACTGCAATACACACATTGTTATGCGTCGCTGGTCTGCATCGTTGACCTTGGCCCGTCCCGCGAGCGAGTAGACGTAAAGGACAGAGTAGTGATATGAAAAATGGCCGCAAAGACATAGACCACGTTACACAGGCCTGCCACAGTGCCACTGGCGCGCTCCTGGCCTTCAGCAGATATAACTTCCGTATTTATCTGAATAATGTCTGGATTAGTGACGGGAGTTTCTCTCAGCGTGACTCGGGGTGCGGTGAACCTTCCAGGTCAAGGCCAGCGACTATAAAAGCGTGTTGGGTCTCGATGCAGGGAGTTTTCATGAAACGGAAGTTTGAGCAATTGCTCGACCTTGAGGGATAGAGCAGGAGCCAGAAAAGCAACGAAGGGCTATAGAAGTAACCAGCGGGAGTGAAACCTGTGACTGCGAGCATCAGAGCAGTGAAGGTGCGACTGGCAGGCTGGGATATTGGACTGGATGCGTGAGTGAAATAAATTAAAAATTATGGTAACAGGCAGATTGAGCATGATTAATGAGTGTGAGTTAATTGACTACAGCCAGAGATATTAGAAGGACTTCAATTAGGGCTGAGATAGACAATAAATATGTCGCTCATTGAGAAATAAAAAGAGTAAGAGTGAAAATAGATACATTGATACTCTATATAATAGATGTGTGTAAATAAATTGAAAAACAAATTTAGTTGTTTTATTTGTATTATGAGCTCTTTCCCTCACGAACTCGGATATGCCCCTCAGTCATCTTGTAACAGTGGTGTTAGAAGTAGGATGGAGGCATTTAATTGTAAATCTAGTTAGGCAATAGACTAGCTATTACATGTGTTAGAAATTTCAGTAAATTTTAATAGTTGTAGCCGAAATATTAAAGACTGTTTGTAAAACTGTCGCAGTTTATGTTAACTGGAAACATGTCTGCAGAACTAGAAGCACTGCGAGGCACTAATTGAGGGGCTAGGTAGCCAGATGATTAGTGTGAGAGCAAGCGTAAACAGCTTGCAAGAAAATGTAAACAATTAAACTATTAGTGTAAATGAGAGTGAATGAAACTTTAACTAACAGAATTAGTTCAGACCCCATTCGTGGGGTCATTCAATTAGTTTCAAGTTAATCTTATAAATAACCAAATACAAACGATAACCGCTGACAGTTAAATATTTTAGACATGTCATGTTATTGTGTGCGTGTGTCAGTTTGGCTACCAGCTTTTTTATCAGTGCAGCACTTGCAAAATATTTTCGCAACGAGGAAGGAGATATTATTTTCAAATCCTTCACTATAACTTTTCTTTCATTATTTGCTGTAAACATCTGTGTTATTCTAGTATGCATTCAAAAATAGTGAATACTTATTGATTGATAAAATATATGTTGGCCTATACTTGGTACGTCCAATTATTTATAAAAATATAAAATATGTATGCTATGATAAGACTGTGTTGTTACTGGTAGTAATTTTTTTTACATCATGCATCTCCCACCGAACCTAAGTACATGTATGAAGGTATTCAGTCATTTAAATCAATTTGGCATATATATATGTTTGTATGTGTGTTGATTCTGTAAATATTTTGCATCGCGTATTGTGTCAATTTTGAAAACATTGTGAACCAAAAACGAGCAAGTGTCTTCATTGCTTTGACAATGAGACATATATAAAACACGCATCTAACTTACATCTTCAGTAAAAAAATACGTATATAAGATCATTGTATTTANCAATGAGACATATATAAAACACGCATCTAACTTACATCTTCAGTAAAAAAATACGTATATAAGATCATTGTATTTAATTTTTTTTAAAATGGATATTATTATAGCACTGATGTGAATGTAAATTCACTGAAACTTAGCTAAGGACAGTACATGTGGAACCAAGGAGTCATAAAATTTCAGGTAATGTAGTACTATTACATTAATGGAATTCACGTCTTAATCCATTACCAAAATATATTTGTCGACATTGTGTTGATTAGTAGTTATATATTTTCAGTAATTTAAATATTCATCTATACTACATACCAACTTCTCTCATGTCAGCTCCCAGGCACCTGTTGTGTACTCACGAGTACCTTTGCACTTGACTTGGTCATTTTTACGGACACAGTGAAATGAACGTGGTTTAAAGAGGAAAACATAGGCTAATATGTGTTATGCTCTAAGGGGCACACAAAAATAACACAACAGTGTAATGTGTCTCGTGCTTGAGGTTAGCAGGCGTTCATGCGAGTCGCCGAGGCACGGTGGTATTCTCTAAAAGCGAAGGCCCAACTACGGCCTTGGCGAACCCGTCCAATACACTCGCCACCCACCCCTTCCCGCTACTGTGGTTTCGACGAGACACACACAACACTTGCATGGAAAGAAGAGGATAACAATATAGTTGTAGTAGTACTACTCCCTGCTGCGCACCGCCATTGTGGCGCACTACTGAGACCTGCGCCATCTCTTGGCCGCGAGGCGAACTACTGAGCCCCAGCCCACAACCACGAAGACACTCGCCTATTTGCAAGCGACTTCTGTATATATATATATATATATATATACATATACACACACACACACACAGGATGAGTGTGAATTCCACCTACAACCTCAGTGGGGACATCCCTTATATGAAATTAGGTATGGTATTCATTTATGAACGTGGCTGAAAGTGCATATTAAGGGGACGTACGAGCACATAAAAATTGATTCTGAGAATTAATTTAATTAAAAATATCAGAAATCACTTTAGATGAAACAACAACTTTCTGGATACGATTTGGTCGATAGAAGACCTCATGCCCCACCACGTTAGGGTGGTAATTATCATCCACCATAAAGAAATTGGGGTTGCTAAATTCCGATCGCATGGCATTTCGTAAACGTAAGTTTGCATCGTAGTTTGACGATTGTTCATAAAGAGCATGTATGAATTAAAAAAAAGGGTTGCTTTAGTAACACACCTCCCGGCCAACTATCCTCCCGAAAACAGCGACCGAATTATCGGAGGGAGTGGAGTGCCATTACCCAACGCCTGTGCGGGTATGCGACACGTCTGGCATTTCTCCCACACTCATAACTGCGTGCTGTGGAGTGCAGTGCGGCGCATTTGACGTTTGGATATGAGCTGGAACAGCGTCGAGGAATGACCAGTTCTGTTCGTGTTGGTGAAGTTGGCAGTAGTACTCTTCAGCGATATGGAACGTTATTTTCGGCCAAAACGCGCAGACGTGAATCTCGTGTATGGTGCGGAGGGGGGGGGGGATGCACGAGCAGCGCAACGCTTGCACAGAGAGCGGTATCTGAACAGAAGGCAGCCTCGTCACCCCACCTTTACTTCACTGCACCACCGGTTATGGGAGAATGGCCACTTAGAGGTAGGGAGACTGAATGCTGGGCGTCAACGCCATGTCCGAATAGTAGTGCTACAAATGGTTTGAAAACAATCCCACCATCAGTACACACTCTGTAGCGACCATGCTTAATGCTTGCCAGCGTATCATTGTGTAGTTATTACAAGTACAGGTGCTGCATCCATTCCATTTGCATAAGGTGCACAGCATGCCGACTTCCCACACGAGTACAGTTAGCAGAATGTCTCCTGCACCAACGACAGGCGGTACGTGGTTTTGAAGCTAACATTATATTTACTGACGAGGCTTTCTTCGGATGGGGTGGCATTTTAAATGCGCACAACAGCCATGTCTGGTCAGACAATAATCCGAATGTCAAATTTTTCCGTTGTCACCAGCAGCGATTCTGTGTCGACATGCGGGCCGGTATCATTGGTGATGAATTAGTGGGGTCTTACCTGCTTCCACTCCGTCTGGACATCCACATGCATCTTGTGTTCCTGCAGGCAACTCTTCCGGAGTTATTCGAGGAGATGCCATACCAAGCAAGACAACAAATGTGGTTTCAGCATGACGGTGCCCCAACCTATCGTGCGCATGTCGTTCGCACCTACCTCAACAACAGATTGCCTTATCGATTGATCGGCAACAGTGTACCCATTGCCTGGCCTGCGCGGTCACCCGACCTGAATCCGTTAGACTTTTTCTCCTGAGGGCTCATGCGGAGCCTCGTGTATGAGACCCCAGTAGAGTCAGAAGAAGATCTTGTCGGGCAGATTGTCACAGCGGTTGGCAACATTTTCGACATGCACAGTGTCTTCGGATGTCCAACAAAACACGTGCGCGTTGTTGTAAAATCTGTGTAGAACACGGGGCCCATTCCATTGAGTTTTTTTTGTAAGTATGTGTAATGTGTAAATACAATGCAAGGACACTCACTTCTTGTACATTTCTCACTGACCCTGCCCTACCTTCCCCGCATGTGTGCGACAGGTGCCTGATATGTTGCATACCCACACAGGCGTTGGGTAAGGGCACTCCACTCCCTCCGATAATTCGGTTGCTGTTTTCGGGAGGATGGTTGACCGAGAGGTGTGTTACTAAAGCAATCTTTTTTGTTGATTTATACGTGCTCTTTCATGAACAATCGTCAAACTACGATGCAAACTTACGGTTACGAAATGCTATGTGATCGGAATCTAGCTACCCCAATTTCTTGATGAAGGTGGATGATAATTACCATCCTAACATGGTGGAGTATAATGTATTATATCGACCAAACCATATACAGAACGTTGTAGTTTTATCTCAAGCGGTTTTTGATATGTTTAATTAAATCCATTCTCAAAATCCATTTTCATATGCTCGTACCTCCCTTAATATACACTTTCGACCACATTCTTACNGCTCGTACCTCCCTTAATATACACTTTCGACCACATTCTTACTTAAATGTATGACTTACCTTATTTCACATAAGGAATCTCTCCACTAAGTTTGTCTGGCGATTTATATATATATATACATATACATATATACACACACAATGACGGCACTAACACTGCTTATAGAACCGTGGCCCATTAAACGCCGAGACGAATTGTATAAATCATCTACGCGGTCCATAACGAGTCTGTTTGTCAAGGTGTCTGCTGTGGCGACATAATGCAACATTTTACGTGGCCGGAATGTACAGATATGCTACTGGTATACAGCATAGGGAAATTGACGTGAAGTGCAAAGAATCTACAGGGACCAATTTTCGAACAGACTTCTGCCACACCACACCACATTTCCGAACGTGGAGCGACGTTTGAGAGAACGTGGAAGTCTGAAGGTGACACGACCGAGTGCAGGGAGTAGACGAACGGCGAGAACAGTAAGGTTTGAAGAAGATGGCGTATTGAGAACAACCTGGGTACGAGCACGGGTACTCGTCAGAAGCCACCGCACCGTCGCGTTGGTCGAGTGCTTCATGAGCAGTTATTACATTTAGTCCACGTACAACGCGTGTATGCCACAGGTGCTGCGGATTGTCCTCGACGCGTGGAGTTTGCAGCATTGTTTCTGGAACAACGCAGAACACACCCTGACACCGACACGGTGGTACTCTTCGCCGACGAGGCTTCCTTTCAGCGCGATGATACGCTCAATTGTCGGAACACTCGGGACAGGGGTGGCGTAGTGTCCAGGGCGCTCGCCTCCCACCACGGCGATCCGGGCTCGATCCCCGGCGGGCCCACTCCCGGATTTTCGCATGTGGGAATCGTGCTGGACGATGCCGCTTGCCGGCGGGTTTTCTCGGGGTACTCCCGTTTCCCCCGCCCTTGCATTCCAGCGCCGCTCCATTCTAGGGTTTCATTTCTGTCATGCTCGGGGATGACGGTCACCTACGGGTCCCAGCTGGAAAGACCGTCACTCGGAGGGTGTTGCCTTGCCCTGGGTGCACTCCCCACGCGCCATTTTATTTTTTCGGAACACTCGTGTGTGTGTGTGTGTGTGTGTGCGTGTGTGTGGGCAGACGTGAAACCTCACGCCCCATTCGTCTACGGTCATCAAGANGTGTGTGTGTGTGTGTGTGTGCGTGTGTGTGGGCAGACGTGAAACCTCACGCCCCATTCGTCTACGGTCATCAAGAGCGTTTCAGTGTCAATGTCTTGGGCAGGCATCATACATAACGTGTTGGTTGGTTTCTACCTGTTACCAAATCGTCTGACCGGCCGTATGTACGTTTCCCTTTAGGAAACTCTGCCAGTAATACTACAAGAGGTGCCGTCTGAAACAAGAGTGGCTATGTGGTTCCAGCACGACGGCGCTCAGCCCACAGTTCGCGTACGGTTCATGACTACCTGAGTTCTGCACAATGGATAGGCCGTGTTCGCCTTGTTCCCTGGCCTCCACGATCCCTCGATCTGAGTCCGTTGGACTATTTCTTCTGTGGTATACAGCCTGGTGTACGAGACGGCAGTGGAATCCGAAGATAACTTCATCGTGCGTATCGTTGTAGCTGCAGAGACAATTTGGTACATGGAGGGTGTATTTCAACGTGCCCGACAATCGTTGACGTGGCAATGTGAATTGTGTGTCCAATATGGAGGCCGTATCATTAAGACTTTCTTCTGAACGTGGATGTGGGACGTGTGTGCAATTAAACCTGTGGACCGCCATCAGTTCAAATCTGTCACTTGCTACCACAGCAATGTGGTGCGTACAAATGACATTGCCCTGCTCTGCTGCATCACATATTGTAATGTTGAGTAGCCGGTACGGCAAACAGCAGCAGCGATACAGCTCCAGAAGTGTAGGCAGTGGCAATAACTTTACGTCCTGCGTTGAATCACACACTGACTGTCGCCACAAACGAACAGCCGGCTTACGTTTTGTCAGCTTATTGATGTATGGTACACGTTGTTCACAGCACGTGTTATTCCCCATACGCCTACAAGGAAGAGAGTATCATGCAAGGAGACATGCATCACGGCAAAGAGGGATTGGGCTGCCATGACCTGCTTTTGGCCATGACAACCTCCCTAAGTGTACTTAAAACTACTATACTTAGAAGAGAGAGGGAAAAACCGGCATAGTCACCGTAAAAACCCTTTCGACAGGAAATAATTAAAAATTGCTTCATGCATTATCATGTTTAACAGAAAATGCTACAGGAGACAGAGGATAGGAATCATGCTCTTTATTATGATAGGAAAGAGTGCTAGTAGAGAGGGGGCGGGGCAGTACTCCACCATCGTCTGTACAGTGGGCACACACGCATGTATGTAGAATTGCGTACGTACTAGGCGCTGTATCGCTGCAGCGGAATATTTGTGTGCGTTGTACACGCAAACTGTGGGTTCTGGGCATTTACAACAAAAGGACCGTTTTTGTCGGTCAGGTCTTAACGCTCAATACTCCAGCATCAAACGTTCATAATTCGTGACAGTTGGAAAGTTGCAGGCGATAAGAGGCTGGCCACCCCTGTTATTTTCGTTTCCTGGTAAGCTACTAGTGTGACTTTGTTCTTAGATTTATGATCCCGATAACATACCACAATGTTCGGAGAATCGTAATTTTGTTACACTTCGTTTCCGATATTTTTGCAAAAAATACATTTCAAAATATCCATTTTCGAGGGTTTATATCTCCTTTAATATTCAGTGTAGCTATGAAGTTTCTTTATTTCCCACTTGATTTTGCATAAGCAATCACCTCACGAAGTTTATCGTCGAATTCCGCCCCCTGAATATGTCTGGTATGTGTGTCTCTGAATACCCACGCCTTTACAGATTTTCAAAAAAATTAATTGATGCTTGACCGTGATTCGAACCCGGACCACCCACACCCGAGCTACCTCAGCAAGTAACTACTAATGAAACCGAAATATTTTCAAATACATACATTTAGAATGCTGGACAACGTGCGGAAATAAATATTTAAAGTTTTGCAGCTTTACTTTTGAGTTGCCCGTGGAACTTATTTTATTATAACGCTCCAGTGATGACACGAACTAAGACTGTTACTTTCCTAATTGTGCCATGACATGCAAACAAGCTCCCGAGCTGTGTTTGCGAACGAAGACAATCTAATGAGCGGCCAAACAAATACACACAGTTTATTCAACTAAATATTTTGTTGGCCCAAAACACACATTTTGTTTATTCGAGCGTGCATTTTGTTGTATTAACACAATTGATATTGTTACCTTTTAGTTTTGTTTACTCGACAAATATTTTGTTGGGATAACTAAATATATTTTTGTCCCTATACAAACCAATATTTAGTTTGGCTGTTTTGTCAGTGATCCTCCGTACCGCAGTGCTGCTTTTTCTCTGGCCTCTTCCATTCTTTGAGCTGGCCGGAAACTGCATGAGACTCGAGTACGACAGATCCGGTTACCGTCGCGCTCCACTCGTGCACGTCGTCAACCCGAGCTGCAGACGGAACATCATGCGGATCCGCCTAGAAACGCCTAGCAACTTACAACCTCTGTGGCGCAGTTTACCACACGCCTGCGTGTGTTCTGGGTTCGAATCCCTCACAGTTGGCAGGAAACTCATATCTGAAAAAGTAATTTTTTCATTTGCCTGTTATTCTAAATGCATAAAAGAGAACGCAGTAAATGAGAACGTTTAATTGCACTTTTGTGTCTCATTCGTACTTAGACTATTTCTTTAAACAGCGAATCTAAGTGAGGCAAAGAATCCTACCAGCATGAAAACATTGCATATTTGTGTGAGCCTTTGTGTTTGTGAGATAGTTTATGAGTAATCTAATGTATGCGTACGTGTGATGTACATTAGAACATATTATTTCTCGTTATCTTGTTCTTTTACCCCTTATTTTTTGTCGGAACTTATTTACTATAAAAATAATTTCTTTATTTTTTTAATAGAGATTTTTTTGTCATGTTTTCAGTAGCCCACGACGTGTTCAACTCTTACATTTTGAACTGTATTTTATCTACGTAAATTTAATAAAATGGCCTACTATATATAAACGCATCATGACCCTAACTTTGTCACGAAATAAACGAAAATAATGTTATGTAGCAACTGCAAAATATGAGAGACCTGGCGCTACTTGTCACTGCAAATACATAATAAAAACAGATGCCCCAGTGTCCGAGAGTGCTGGATCGTGGCCGCAGCCCGTGGCGGGAATTGTTCTCTGCAATAGTTGGTATCATAAAAAAAAAAAAGCAAGCGCTAATGGCAGGTACCGCGGCTCGCGACGTCATTACAGAGTTCATGACCTTTCTTAACAACGTACTGCGACGTATATTGTCAGCTACTGGCCGGGGATACGAGTATCGTGTTCCGCGAGGTAGGAGAGAGGGCAATTGCGAGGCTGGCCGCGAGATGGAACGACGGCCGTGACCTGCAGTATTGAGCTGCGTCCACAGGTTGTCTGCACAAACATAGCGCTAATATTCTTCAACTAGGGACGAGTGCCTCTGGCTTCCATGTGCTCTTCCACAATCCCCAGTTTTCCTATAAAGCACGGGTATATGAAATTGCACGAAAAATTTCGACAACGAACTGTTATTTTAATTATATTGGTACGTTCGCGTAATCATACACGTGACTGGATGACATCGTACGGGGATGGTAAGTTAGTTATAACAAACGATGGTGGCATTATTTATATAGGCCGCTTATTACATTAAGAATTGTTAAGGCTGTCGCCTACACGGCGTTTGAAACGCATTGCAGAGTTTGGAAAATTCATTTTTTGACGAAACTATTTCACGTGTTCCCAATAGGTTTGCCTACGAAAAGAAAGTGCGTTCCCGACTTTGACGGAATGCTACTTTCAAGACATAACGAAAATTCGATTTATTATTTTCATGCCCTCCAACTTAGCTAGAAATTGGCTTTATCAGGCTGCTGTATTTCAAAACATACCAACCGGATACACGCGAAACAAAGATGGAGGCATGCACTGGACTTAGCTACAGAGTCGTTCAAGCGAGTCCTCGACGGAGAAACTAAGGTTAGTTCCGCTCAGGTTAGGGATAAAACGAGNGGAAACCCCCCCCCCCCCCACCTAGGTGCGCTGTCAACATTTCAATCTACGTGAGTAATAAAATAGAAAGATTTAATTAGTTACATAATCAGTCACGGTTTCTACACACTTTTCTGAAGCCCTGGTAAGTTCTACTTTTAATTACCTATTACATATCCTTCCGCTGCATGTAAACATAAGCACTGCCATGTTACATTTTAACTGTCAAATGCTTTGCCTACTGTTTTCAGCTGTTCAAAATTTTTTGTCATATAAAAAAAAAAAAAAACCATTTCGTACGAATATTTAAAATTTAGGCCTATAAAAATATTAAGGTCAGCTTTATGACTTTTTAAAAATGTCTATATTGACGATAGTTCTTACGGTTATTGTTTTAAATTGTTAACATATTTATTATACACGTTACACGTAATACACGTTAATATTTTGCCGCGACTGTGTTTAACCCTGTTACAACTACAGGGGGAAGAACTGTAGTATTTAACCTCTTGTTATTGATATGTGTTAGGTTGTTTCGTTAAAAGGATGGCTTCAGTTTAAATAAAAATTAAAATGAAGGAACAACCAGTTCAACGAAGACACAGTGGATTCAAGCACGCAACTCGTGTCGCTGGTTTTTTGTACGTAGCAGCCACAAACTTTAAAGATGGCGGTGAACATGCACATAAATAGGCCTACCGTATATTTTATTCAGCTCATATTTATATGCATTGATACGTACTGTTTTATAGGTTTATTTCATTCTTTATTTAAATTTATCTGGCTGGGCTTAGTATTTTGTTGGGGTTGTGGCAAACATTCAATTCACAGAAACGTAAGCACGTTACACGGGTNTTCACAGAAACGTAAGCACCTTACACAACTGTGTTTCAAACGCATAGGGGCAAGGTTACAACGTTATGATAAATAAACATACGTGACTTTCAAACAGTTATTTTCGTTATAAAAACAGTTCACGATCAAAACTTATAAATTTCGCACGTCCGATATTTGAAATCACACACACTGGTCCAACGCAACGCAATGGCAGCAATACTTTTTCACACAAAGCGGTTACGACGCACGTTACAGTATATTATTTTATTCCTGCCGTGGAAAAATATATTTATCACAACATCGTAACATCCCTGGGTAGGTTTAAGAAACACGAGTACAAACTTCGTTCAGAAACACGCCATGTCATGTCGCCAGTCGCCACTTCTGCCAACTTCAGATTTGTAACCGTCCCGCCATCATAACTAAATATATTTTAATAAGTATTCAAACACTGAGGTATCGTTTCAGTTGTAGTTTACAAGTTCAAAAGTCATTATTTTTGCTGTAATAAGTATGAAATATGCTAAAATTGAAAACATGTATAATTGTTCTGCTACTTCTAGCGGTGCGAAACTTCTCGAGAGAGAGAGAAAGGGAGAGAGAAAGAGAGAGAAATGGAGAGAGAAAGAGAGAGAAAGAGAGGGAGCGACAAGCTCCTCTCCGCCTATTGAAATTTCTTCCTCGGACAAAAAGAAAACCCATGTCACTAGGACATACGCACGGTAATTTGTGTTGATATTTTTTAACTGAAACAATGAAATATATTTACTTCAGTGCTACATAAAAATTAAATATATCAATGGGCAACATTTAATTTACAAAATAGCATACCAAACAACTAGGTTAAAACATGATTATAACTGTGAACTATTTCTTACTAGCCGTTGCCAACACATCGCTGCTCTCAGTGTTTTTAATTCTTATTTAATACGAAATAAATATTACATTTATAAAAGATACTGACTTAAAGTTAAATTTTTTTTCAAGAATACAATACTTTAAAGTTAATCACAATTCACAATGTTATATATTTGTGATTTACAAGTTATTGAAAAAAAAAAAAAAATACAGGTTGGCATGTTACTCTTAGGGTGATTTTTTTAAAGGTTCGTTTCAAAACATCCGAAGAAACAGTTAATTGGCTATATTTTATATTTTATTTATAATTATTGCAAGTATTTTGTTTTCGAACGTTTAAAATAGAGATAATCCGGTACACATGCGACACCAGTGATTAACTAGTGGCAAACAATTATAATTGTCAAACTAAAAGCATTGAGCTTTCCAACCTGAGTAAGACGCTGAAAGAAACCTAAGACAAACTGCACATGAGTTGAGCACCTTGCGCGTAGAGGCGATACCGCTGTGCATACGCCGGTCGGCGTCGCCCTTAGCGACTTAGCGATGTATGTTTGCCTTGCTCGCTCGAACATGCCCCTCACCAGGCGACCGCATTGAATGGTAGTTGAGACGTGGAGCAGACAGAATATGAGGGTTGTGTCATCATAGTCCATTCCCGGTTACTTCCACTTTTACTGAAGCCCTTCTTGAGGTGTACTTCCAGGCTATTTCTCCGCCTCACGCCAACACAGCTCAATCAAGTAGAGTAAATCACAACAAAGGGATGACGTACCGCATTCGTACACACTCACTTTAGTAGCATTTTGTATTACCAGCACACCTATTTCTGCCCCTTTCATTCGCGTTAATTATAAATGTGATATTATTATGTAAAGATAAAATATAAATAAAAGATCTATTTAACCAAAAATAAGATACTTTCATGTTCACAACGCTTTATTCAGGAAACAACGACATGGGGTGATTTTTCAAATGTTTGGTTCACAAAGTGTGGACATACAGTGAACAGACTACACCTTTTAGAAGATGACATCCTGGGTCACACTGAACACAGTGACCACCCAGAAGAGACGCGGGGTCACGTCGCCTACCTCCGAGGTGGGTTCGCTTCCCGGCCGGGACAACCCGGGGTTTTACAAGTGAGAGAAGTCGTTGGCGGACGGGTTTTCTCTGGGCGCTCCCATCTGCTCCGCTCTTGCATTGCGCCGCTGTTTGCGTCTCTGGCTTGCTTCGCCTTCACCAGCGACGGTTAGAACTCTCAGCTCTCTCAACTGAAGAGGCGCTAATGTTCCTGTTGTAGCGTTGGCTTCTAGTGCTTTTTACAATAGTGCAAAATGACAGTGTGACATGAGTGAGTAGCCAATAAGAAGCGATCCAGCAGACGATGGAAGAAATATATCTGAAAACAAAACATATGTGTGAAAATGGTGAGCATTTGAATATATAATAACCATACTGCGTGTTATTTAAACAGTCAAATACATATTAGGAGCCTATTTATTTACATTCCAGTAGCCCATACTGTAAGTTGGGAAAATTTAGAGATAAAGATGCCACCAATGTTATTATTTTCTTCAAGTTGTCCATTTTTGTATGGAGATTTATATTTCTTTCGTTTGGATCCACGTATAACAAAACCACTCTAAAGGCCCTTTAACACTGTACGGGAACCAGAATTTATAGGCCCGTCTCAATAATTTCAAAATGTATTGCATTATTTAATATATATTTCTCAAATGTAATTAAAAATCATAATTGTAGAATGTTGTCGAACTCGTACGGTTGCACTGCACAGGTAAGTACTTCAATAAATAATTAGGCTCCGGCTAGATTTAATTCTACGCTATTACTTTCTCAGACCTCTGAGGTGAAATTGGACACAAAGTACGAAAGAATTCCTAGTTTTAAATATTATAGTAAATCAACTTACCAACCGAGTGGCAGAGATGTCGGTTGAAAACAATATTTACACATAAAGTAAGACATTAATATTAATATGAAAATTAATTTTGATTTAGTGAAAAGAAATTGCTGTCTTCCTAAAATCAACAAACTCCCTGGCAACCTGTACACTGGAATTGGTTCACAGACTAAAATTGATTGAACTATCACACATAATGGAGATAATCATTGACTGGATAAAGTTGTGCTGCAAATAGAAATGTACGAAGTTAACCTGCCTATATCGGCTTACAAAAACTACTAATTTAGTTGACGTAGGTTACAATGAGCAACACAGGATGCGAGAATGTCGCATCACAGCAGCTTCTCCACGCCGGGAAGCGAAGAAATGCAGACTTCGCGACGTCATGTGACAGCACCTCTCTCCAACAAGATGGTAGAAATAGTATGTAAACAAAACAACAGCTTAAAACACATATGGTAGTGCTTAAAATACAAATGGCAGGCTACAGTAATAGCACATAAAAATGAAAACAAGAAATAAAATTAAATATGTTTGAAAAAGGAAGGAGGACAGATGAGTGTCTTCCAGCTGGCTGCATGCACGTTCTCTCCTGCGCCGCCGAGGATCTCGAGGAAAAGGAAATGCAGAAGAACTGGGATGGCTGGGCTAAAGTGCGAGAGTTGAGGTGAAAATAAACAAACAAACCGATACAATAGTAATATAACAAATAAAACAATTAGTAATTCTGATTGTAATGTACGGTTATTTTGTTATTAATGTTTAGGATTATTTTTAGCTTAGTTTGCAAAAGAGGCTCTCATCGCCACTCTCTCCCAAAAAGAGTTCTGACCAATCAAAGCATATATGTCAAATGTATAAGATCTTATTCTTTGATAATATGTACGTTACCTTCTAGTTTAGTTACTATAATTTTCTTCGCTGTACGGTGCGCAGTCGAACAACTCTTCTGCATGCGACGTGAAAGCTTCCTATTTCATTTCGTTCTACCACTGGCATGTCAGTGTCATTGAAATCGTCTTAACGAAGTGAAGATACTTTTTTTTTTACATTTGAGGTGGGGATTTAAAACTATAAATACAAGTTGAACCTCTTCGCAATGATCGGCAGAAGTGTTGCCTGAAGTTGTTCACGTCGTTAAACAAACAGCGCCAACGCGCCTTGCGTTGTTAGCTCGTTGAAAGCTACGGGCGTATCACGCATTATAATTCACACGATAAGCAGGCATTTATTGAGGTCGTTCTGGAGGTCTCGTGAACCATGCTTCTGAGAAGGACTTTAGTACTGTCGTATCGTCGACCACCGCTTGATTCATCGACTGAGACTTCGATATTGTGTGTTAGAGTGGGGCAGGAGGCGGTTATCGCTTCATTTACCACGGGCCCAGCATCTGATACGACTCGGCCATGTTAGCGAACACTTAGAGTGGAACGTCGAATATTTTGCTACCTCTCTGTAGAGTATCGTAAACATGCTTTAGAGTATTGGCTGAGAGCCAGGGATCCCCAACCTGTGGTACGCATACTACCGGGGGAACACGAAGGCGATTGAGGTTGTACGCGTCAATGCTCAAAACAACTAAGTTTTTGTACAAAAAATGTGTTAAAAATTTATCTTTCTTTTCTTCATTAAAAAAGTTCCGTTTCGCCCCTAAATTAATTCTTATTAGGTGCTCGGAATCCCCGAGATTCAGTAAACAAATGCTAACTCGCCACAGCCTCTCGCCAGCACTTGGTGGAACGGCTGATGATCATAACAACGCAAAGTGTCACTCAGTGGTGTGAAGGTTGGAGCGCCTGGCGCTATGCTTGTGTAACCACAACAGCGTCTCTCACAGCTGAAGACAGTGAAGGGGAACATGGTCGTGTAGTGTCTGTTGAGGTCGAGGAGGCAGGTGGGCATGCTAGTATCTCGATATGCGTGTTGACGACGTCTCATGCAATATGTAGGCGCGATATGAGTGTCGGTCCTACGTGCAGTCCTGTCACAAGAGGGTGCCGTCCATACCTCTCCCTCCAACACTTCTCTTCTGCATCTCAGTAATGACCCGCCTATTGGATTTACGTCTGCCTGCCTTCGTCCTTTCCCTCTTCCACTCTTCCACTCTCTTCCTTCGTGCGCACGCCGGAAAATCGTAATGGCCCTGGGCTTCGAGAGGAAAGAAAATGTTCCCTTAACTTCTCTCTCCGGCGGGTCGCCAAGTTTAAGTGCGTTTAGAATGAAGTGTTCGCCGACTGAATAATGCGCGGTGACGTAGTTCACTCAGGTGTTTCCTTTTCCACCGTCAGTCGAGGTTTGTCCTCCTCTCTTCGCGCAGCCAGTCACCGGGAGATATCCAAACTTCCCACCAACATTTCTCCACTTGGGCGTCGAAACTTAAAAATAAACCTAGCATGCAACACGCTAGAAAACTCTTACTTCAGAAAATGTATCTCCATTTTGATGTTCAAGTTACTTCAAATGATATATATATGTAATGTAGGAAAACTCTTATCTCCGTACTCAAGACACAAATATTTTTGCTCGCACCACCTAGGCAACTTGATTTAAGAATGTTATGTCACTACTATAGACCGTTTATTATACACTTGTTCTCAGGGGACTGCAGAAATAAATAAATAAAGCTGTGGTAGTTTGGAATAGCAGGGATATTTCTGTTGTGGCCCTGCACGGATCCACTTCGTCTGTCGTGCTCTGTCATTCCAATATGATGGCCGCCATCGTGTATTTCATTGTGGTTATCGTTTAATCATTCTCCTTGAACGGCAGCCATAATGAATTTCACGACTCATGTTCTTTCATTTCTTTTAGAGAGTGGTCGTTTTTTTATAATTTGCTGTTCAGTGATTTTCGCCCCGAAATTGAAATGAAATATTCAGTTAATTTTTCCAAAGTATTGACATTTGTACACATAATAGGATGAGAAAAAAGTAAACGTAATTATTTGCTGTTCGCTCCATCCCTACTTTATTACTTCACCTTGGTCCTCTTTCATGCCGGCTGAAACCTCAGAGAGAAAATTGAGATTCCAAAAACGTCGATGGAAGTTTTCTGAAATAATTAATAAAATTTAATGAAAAAGAATGACACCTAGCCAAAGATGCTTCAATTCACTTATCTTACGTTGAAGCTCTGAAAAGAGTTGTGCCAGCAGCTCCTCCCCCCCCCCTCACTCTCTACCATCGTGCTAAATAATTTTGTTTTCGGTTGCCATCTACTGCAGGTAGACCCAGCGAGATGACAAAATGCTAACAATCTGGACTCGCTTTCGGTAGAGCCTGGTTTTGAATACCGGTTCGGCCATCCTTATGTAGGTTTTCTATGGTTTCCCGAGATCACTCTGCAGGCGAATGCTGGGATGGTTCTTTATTACAGTACATGGCCTATTCCTTCCCCGTACCTCCTTCTCTGAGCAGCCTGCTCCGTCTCTAGTGACCTTGCTGTAGACGAGCCGTTAAGAACTACTGTACAAAGGTAAGCAACATCTCGTCGACGGCGATCTCATTAGGAGATAAAAACTAGGGAGGATTCGACCGTGGGCTGTTTTAAAGAAGTGTCCTCGCGTTCTCCTGTTGTGAGTTCGGAACAATGGATGGCCGGAACGTAATCAAATGCTGGTCCTTCCAAATGGGAGATGAGTGAATTGTCACTGCATCACCTGGCTAGAAGTCATCTCATTTAGAGAACGACGGACGCTTCTGTAATGTTCCGTGCTCATCATGATGCAAGTTATCCTCCTAACAGTCTTCCTATAAAAAAAATACAGGTGCCCGATCTCGAAAGTAGTTTCTTTTCTTCGCAACGGAACGAACAGGAAAAATAAAATGTTCATTAAAAAAATTAATAGGTTTATGCGGCAAATAAGTTTAATGAATGGAAAGTACTCGATGTTTTACAAGCACTGTAACACATGTACTATGAGAACCACAAGGTTACTATGATGTTTCCTACTCGAGTCCCGTACTTCACACCGTCGCTTTCTCACAAGGCTTTACTATCAGTAAGCTCGTTAGATGAGTGCTGCGTGTGTGCGTGCATGGCCAGCAAGCGGCGTTGCCAAATGTATGAGAAGGATGGCATGTAGGTAGCTTAACTATGATTGGTTATGCCTACACCTTCGTCTGCGTCGCTGATCGTCATAGGGCGCTGAATGCTCTAGTAGATAATTCTGTGAAGTGTTCGTCAGTAGTAACTGCGAAAGCCGTTACGGGCGAAAATGATGCAAGACTTTCAAGTAATGATAACAGTTCTAGTCTGTTCGCAGTCTCTTCACACTTTTTGAACTAAACCTTTGACGTACTAGGTTGTTTCCTAAATATGAGAATTTTATATTTCTTTCAAGATGAAAGTATCTTATTTTTGGATAAATCGGAATTTTACTTATATTTTATTTATAAGTTATAATATATATATTATTATATATGTGAGTTGAAACTGAAAGAAAATAAATATGTTAGTAATGCGTAGTAATAAATTGTTCTTAAGCAAAATACTATTACACTGAGTATGCACGAATGGTGTGCGTTAACACTTCGGTGTAATATTTTAGACTAAGTTAAGCTTTGTTTGTATAGGACGGAGGAATCGCCTGGAAGTAGAACTTAAGCACGGCTTCAGAAAAGTTGGAAGTAATAGTGAATGGAATATAAAGTGAGTAATTTCTGTATATTGACATGACAAAGGTATGGAACCAATCAGAGTAACGCGATACGGTCGGCAGCGCCTATATAATACAACAAGCGTCCGGCAAAGTTGCTAGATCGGTTACTGCTGCTACAATGGCAGGTTATCAAGATTTAAGTGAGTTTGAACGTGGTGTTATATGTAGTCGGCTCACGAGAGATGGGACATAGCATCTCCGAGGTAGCGATACAATTTGGATTTTCGCGTATGACCATTTCACGAGTGTACTGTGAATGTCGGGAATCCGGTAAAATATAAAATCTTCGACATCGCTGCGGCCGGAAATGATTTTGAACGAACGGGACAAACGACGACTGACGAGAATCATTAAACGNTGAACGAACGGGACAAACGACGACTGACGAGAATCATTAAACGTGACAGACGTGCAACCCTTTCTCAAACTGGCGCAGATTTCAATGCCTCCTGCATACCTTCAGACATTAGTCGAGTCCATGCCACGTCGTCTTGCGGCACTTCTGCGTGCTCGCGGGGGCTGTACACGATATTAGGCAGGTGTACCAGTTTTTTTTGGCTCTTCAGTGTATATGTATATACACATATACACACTAAAATATACGTGTTAACTCTGCACTAGAAAAATGATAATAAAATCACCAAAATTATCATACAGTTCAATTATGCAATTATTTAATTTTCATCATTGGGCTTCAAATCATTAATTAAAAAAATTAGTTTTACGAATGACTAGCATTATTTAACAACTACTCCAATCAACAATACAGAGGTGCTTCGCTGGAAAGTCTGTGCCAAATCGTCTTGACAAAACGTTTGTTGCAATGTGCCACCTTCACGATTTCGCCGGAAGCATAACTCAAACAGTTTCATATTACCTTGCCACACATCCCCATTGCGCAGAAAATACCTGAAACCGAGAAGCAAAATCTCTGGAACAATTAGTCGAACAGCTAATGAGGCGTCCACAGCAACAACCTGCGCAGCTGGCGAACGCAACGCACATTCCTCGTGCACTTAGTTAAGCAGGAGATCGTAAACTTCATCTGGACGACTTCGCGCGAAGAGTAGCACTAAGCTCCATCAACCCCAGTGAAGGCGCACCAGTCTAACACTTACTTGTACGATACAACATTAGTTAGTCCATTCTTGTACCAGACACATTGACGATCTTCATCCACGATGCAGCAACCACTTGGAACCAATGCACATTACGCCGATAGTGATTTATCGCAGCCTGGCTAGATGTCAGCTGACATAACCTCTGATGCGAGGCTTCGTGGCTAGAGCCAGCGCGGCTCGACTCACTCCAGTCTAGCGACTCCCCCCCTCGCACTGCAGAGCGCAGCAATTACCAGGCCTAACTCCACCCCGCCCTATCGGTCACGGCCGGAACTAAATTTTCGCCATTCGCGACACAAAACGGACCAAAACAGGACGCCAACTAAAGTGCGCTCACCGCACAAGAAAGACAGATGTGGAACGTGAAACATGTCCTATATTTTATCATCAGAATTGAAGCATATAACCAGACCTCACCTAAAAGATGCAAGCAATGCCAGTGCTACGGGCACGTAGCCTCGCAATGCCACCGGACCCCAAAATGTAACAACTGCGCAGAAAACCATAGAACTGAAGAATGCCAAGCAACAGCCGAAACCCCCAGAAAATGCCCCAACTGTTACGAAAATCACGAAGGCGGGCATAAAGACTGCAGCCGAAAAATAATGCACATGGAAATCCTCAAGAAAAAACAAGAACTGGCACAACNGCGGGCATAAAGACTGCAGCCGAAAAATAATGCACATGGAAATCCTCAAGAAAAAACAAGAACTGGCACAACCTCCACCTTCACCCAGCTCATTCACACCGACCCCAAGAGACTTCCCAGGGATGATCCCTACCAAGCTACACCAGAATCTACAACAATTCTCCCAGTGGCAAGCACCCACCTACACAGCCCCAAGCAGAACCGTCCAAACATACAAGCGCCCACAAAACTTCATTCAACAATCTCAACGACCCCCAGCACCAACGCCTCAACAGCCAAGCACCTCCCAAGCAAAACAATGCATCACCAAAAGCGCCCCGAACCTGAACAACAACAACACTGCTCCACCCCAAGAATCGCCAAGTGATCTCATGTCCCAGTTCAACGAACTACAGTATTTCATTAACGCAATGCGTCCTATCTTGCCCCAAATTAGAGCTGCAAATCAAAGACTCAAAACTGCCAAATCACCAGCAGAAACATTCTCCATTATGATGGATACCATGTGTGCCTTCAGCAACACATCATAAATAAATAACAATCATTGCAAAAGGGGTTTTTTACAGGGGGCTCTCCCCTTTTTCCCCGACTATAAAATAAAATTCCCAATACCTTGAATCAAGTGTTCCTATCCTACCTCTAAATTAAGTCTAATATTAAAACTAGAAAGTTAAGTAAAATTACCTTACACAGTAACATTACAAGCCATGGCTCTAATTCTTTTTCTCCCTTTTATCTTGCAAATTTTTATTCAAATAACTTTAATCTTAAAAATAAATTTTATCCTCCAACAAATGTAGCCAGTAATNTATTTACTTAAAAAAAAAAAAAAAAAAAAAACCTCGTTCGGCTCTCAAGACCTCGTTATTTAGGAGTCGCCCAAATCTCTCTACTCCAACCTCTTCACAGCGGGCAGATGAAATTAAAAACTTATTAAATGTGATGTGCACAATGTCACCAACCTACTGTGATCTATTAGTGTACGGGATGTGGACGAGGCTGGGCTCTCAAGGGGAAGGCTTCCTTCACGTTTACCCCTTATTAATTATTTTGCTAAAACTCAGATTAAATTACCGGTGGGCCTTAAAGACTGCGTTTTAACCCTTCTTCAATGCTATCACTTTAATAAAATGTAAGGGATGCTACTCTGTGTTAGTTGAATAAATTAGTGTTTTATTTTTCTATAAATAATTACATAAAATGATTTTTTTCATTAAGGTTACACTGAGGGTCTTGGATAGACCCATGATTTCCTCTCGAATGATTGCAGTCTTATGTCGTAAGATAAGATGTTATGTGGTTGTATGGATGACGATATAATTGATGAGTTAAATTAAGCTGGTGCCAGGCTATACCCCACAGCGGGGGGTGTCTCCCATAATGGGTTGCGTGTAGGCATCCCTCCATCGCCAAGTTGGCGTGCGCTTGGTGGATATTTGGGACGAACACGAGAGTAAGGACTCACACCAACATTACAGTATTTATCTAGTGAAGTTATGGCTCCTGTTGCCTTACATTAAGATTAGCTTCGCTGTTCATTAAATAACCTGCTGATCATACCTCCTGTGTATTCATTTAACTGTTTACTGCCCAGTGCCTTAAAATGATTTCCTTTTGTTTCATAAATGTTAGAACAACATCAATTAGCATAGTTTGTTTCTCTGTTGCATAGTCAATAGTTAATACATAATCCTTTTCCAGTGATTTTTTTTTACAAAGGAAGGGTTTAAATTGATTTGTGTGTGTGTTAAAACTCGTGTTTACCGAACAGGAAGATATTTTACACTTTGAAGCGGGCAGCATCAGCCATCTGCCTACGTAGAGTTAATGCCTTGCAAGGTAGTGGCATGGTGTCTCTGCGTAGGCCACGTTAAATTGTTGAGTTATTACTAACCTAAACACACTGTGTATGTGATCGAAAGTATCCCGACCCCGCCAAACGTGTGTTTTACATACAGGATGAGACAGTATTGCATCTAACGCGTGGAACACATTGCCAGGGATCGCAGTAGTCATCAGACAGCGTTACACAGCCGAGTGAGACGGTCTGAGGAACTCGCGGACTTTCAACATGGTCAAGTGTTCGGATGTTACTTGTGACCGAATATCTCTAGGTACACTGTTTTCGATGTTATAGTGAAGTAGAAACAAGAAAGGGATGTGTACAACCCGAAAGTGTGCAGACCGATCTCCCATGTTAACCACCAGAGAGCACTGAGTGTTGAAGAGGGTCGTACAGCGTAATCGTCAATCATCCATCGCCGCCATCACGCAGGAATTCCAACCTTCTCCAAGCACTATGACTGTTCGGCGAGAGGAGCGGAAACTAGGTTCCCAAGGCCGAGCAGCTGCCCATAAGACACACATCACACAGGCAGCCAAACGCCACCTCGCATGGTGCAAGGAGCATCGAGGTTGGACAATAGAACAGTGGAATACCATGGCGTGGATGGTGAATCACTGTTTGCAATGTGGCGATCCGATGGCAGGGCGTGGTGAATACTTGGAGAACGACACCTACCAGTCTGTATAGTGCCGAGGAGTGGTGATGTTGCAGCGTAGTCATGTTTCTCCTGGAGGGGGATTGGCCCCCTTGTTGCTTTATGCGGCACTGTCAAGGTACGAGTGTACGTTGACATTTTAACTGTTTTCATGCTGCCTACAGTCGAAGACCAGTTCGAGGATGACCGTTGTGTCTTTCAACGTGATCGAGTACCCGTCCATACAGCAGGGAGTGTGAGGTAGTGTTTCGACTATAACAATGTTCCACTAAATGGACTCGCCATCGCAGAGTCCTAATATGAATCCAATAAAACATATGTGGGATTTTTGGGATGCCGACTTATTGCTAGACCACACCGACACACATCTTCTTATTTCGGCGCTCCTTTAGGAATGTGCTGCCACTCCCCAGGAGATCTGCCGCTATCTGATTGGAAGTATGCCTACGAGAGCGCAGGCTGTCATCAATGCTAAGGGTGAACTAACACCATATTGACTGCCAGTATTCCCGATGGAGGGTGACCCAAACTTGTACTTCATTTACAGGCGGGTGTCCAGATACTTTTGATCATGTAGTGTATGTTAAACATGTTACAATATAACGTTTATGAAACGGGAAGAGACTGATCTAATTTGTCACTCGTTCACACAGTCTTTCAATACGACGTTAATGCGTTGAACTACTTTAAGTAATTTTGCTGCTAACTTGACAGACAGTAAAGCAACCGATGTTAATTTCGAATTGTGCGCTGTACTGGGCAATGCTTTTTTCCAAAATTTGTTTCCAAAAGTGTCTACCTTACTGTGAACAGTCTTGACAGATCGTTACATCGTAGGCATTCGCGTTAGTGAAAATGTAGAATCGCTCCCCCTAGCGTAAATAAACGCCCAGTCAAATTTATTTTGTGTTAAACATAATTTACGTACGATGAGTTATTCACACAGCATCAAAGTAAATATTTCCAGCAATATTTTTAACATCTATACTTCACATTTTTCTGGTGTGCAGAAGTGGCAGTGAAATCTTCAGACCTATTTTTATTCATTCAATAATTTTTTTTCCCACCAAAGTTTAAAAAGTTACTTTACAGATTGTGGAGGGTCTTTAACTTACAAGTAGCACTTGAGGCTGTTTTGCAGAACATCCGCACTCCTATACACTCCTCAAAAAACGTTGTGCACCGACGGGATTACTGAGTTAATAGGTTGTTCACGGCCCCTCGTCAATGCAGAACATCCGCACTCCTATACACTCCTCAAAAAACGTTGTGCACCGACGGGATTACTGAGTTAATAGGTTGTTCACGGCCCCTCGTCAATGCAGAACATCCGCACTCCTATACACTCCTCAAAAAACGTTGTGCACCGACGGGATTACTGAGTTAATAGGTTGTTCACGGCCCCTCGTCAATGCAGAACATCCGCACTCCTATACACTCCTCAAAAAACGTTGTGCACCGACGGGATTACTGAGTTAATAGGTTGTTCACGGCCCAAGAGGAAGTATGGGATGGAAATACACACTGTCTGTAGATAACACAAGACCTGTCATTTAGATTTCTCTTTGTAATGCGCCCACTGTCCCAGCGAACATACATGAACCAGTTAGGGGGCCGCGGTGGCACATTGGTTAGACTACTCGCCTCCCACCAAGGTGAAGTGGGTTCGATTTCCGGCGGGGTTACCCCCGAATTTTCGCATGTGAGAGTCGTGCCGGACGATGCCTTCGATCGGCGGGTTTTCTCGGGATCTCCCGCCCCCCCCCCCCCCCCCTCTTAAATCCCGGTGTTGCACCTTACTAAATTCGCTTCGCCCTCATCGGCTCTCAAGACCTCAATGTGAAGAGCCGCCCAAATCTCTTCAGTCACTTTTTCAACCAATCACAGGTGGTGCAAAACTTTTTCTTGAGGTGTGTACATTACATTCATTACGTGTAGTGGAAGGGCAGATAGAACTAACTATGCCATGCTTTCGAGGCAAACAATCTGATATTTCTGGACTGGACGTAGCCGGCCATTGTAATCGAAGTTTAATCGAAGCGATAACTTATTGACTATATTTCACTGTCACGCCCGTGTACAATGTCATACCCGAACTTGTGGCCTTCATTATTTTTGCAAAAAGACAAAAAGCTTCATGGCCACCGAAGTACGATATTAACCTCGTACGACTTAACTCAATGTCAGTGATTTTTGTTTGAAATCAATAAGCGCATAGAGTTTCATACATGACTGTATGTAGCACTGCAAACATGAACTGAACAGAACATTTTGGAATTAGAGTTTCTTTAGAAAACTAAATCTTAAATGACTTCTATTTTATTCAATTAATAATACAAATGTATAACGGAATGGTACGAAGAATTCTCATTAACCGTTTCACAAAAATTAGAAAAATTATAATGCATGGACGATGAACCACCCGATTAAAATGAAATAAATCATTATGTGCAAGAGTAATCTCGTGCATAAAAGTCGCGAGACTCAAAGATAATGAGTGCACTCAGCTTGAATGAAACTGAGAGAGATTTTCCTGCCTACAAATAGTGAGTATAACGTTATCTTCATGTAACTTATTTAATATTTAAAACCTTGCACTTATGACGCTATGTATTATGCAGTGGGCACATAAACCTTCGGTAGAGAAAGCAAACTCAATTTTAAAAAGTCGACATCAAACATAGTTGGTCTTGGTTTTCATAACTTTGCTACTCCAGCATTCACATTGAGACTAAAACGAAAATTATGACTACTGTTTGTGTGTATGCGTACAAGTTAGTTATTAATCATCTATGCTATTTATAACGGTACATTATTTATGAATTTTTCAATTTTCATATATCGTCTGCATTTTATAAAATTAGATATTTCGAATCTGTGACTTTTGTTTTCATTGAGTTTCCATTTCATTTAACAGTGAAGAGAAAAGTTGCAGATTTATTTTTAGGGTATCTTATTTCGTAGTTGCTCTGGCATGCTTATATATTTGCAATACTTTCATTGTAATTATTTTGGAATTTCTGCATCAATTATGTGCAATTTGACGTAATAGTAAGTAATGCATCTCATGTAATAAAACAATGGGCGTGTGTGTGGAGAGAAGTGAAGTGTAAAGGCGAAACTCCATGCCAAACGCACAATACTTACAATAATATTTATTCGCCGGCAACTCACCTTGTTCTCAGCTAAAACAATTTATCCACAACACCGACAGAAAACACTAAAATTAAGAGAGTGGGGGGCCACAAGGAAAATATCCGTGATGAATATATAGTGCAACCCTAACCAGATAAAACAGTGCACTACCCTGTTCAGTCCGATATGAAATGTACAGCTATACGACAAAAAGAAACAGAATGAGAATTATAGGAGTATTCCCTATTTCTCAAAATAAATAATCATAACTACGAGTTATAACTTTAAAACGTGAGAAATTCCAGAAAGGTGCGGCTTGGTACTGCATTTAAAAACTCCGCACCCGTGGTTAGTGATGAAGGAGGGGNAACTGTTCATTGTTGGAGGAGTGACACTAGCCAAAATAATTTTAGTAATTTATGTTTTGCTGCCAAAGTCCAGATTTATTCTCACATGCTTAGTTTCACTTGGTTAGCTTGCGGTGTAACGCAACTCTTGGAAATGTCTCAGGATTGCGGCAGGATAGGTATACTATCCTGAGCCCAACACGCTTGCCAGTGTTTCCGCTCAAACAAAAATATATATACATTTTTTGCCAAGATAAAGAGTTCGAAGGTTTACTTAGCAAGCGGCTTCAGCCCTCGCAGACGCTGCCATCTTCTCGATGTATTCGTCGCAGGCAGAGGGATCTAAGAAGGGGAATGCCCCCCCTTCTCCTTTTGTTGAAATCTCTGGAGAATCTTCCCTAAAAACTCTCACAGGCCCCGGCTGCTGCTCATAGACTAAAGATGAGGTAGAGCGATCTCGCTGGCTGCGCACAACCAATCTCCTTGTCCCAACATTGAACTGCTTTTCTGCCAACGCGTCTAGCGAGAATTGCATTGCTTGAATTTTGAGTTAGAAAACTGGTTCGTAAACAAGTGCTTAGAAATGTTTCCAAGCTTCCTCTGACCAATTTGTAATACAGTTTGACTACATTCAAATTGGTAAAAGTATTTTTTTTAAATATAATAGCGCATGTCATTTAAAAATTAAGATATAAACAAACACGTTGATCACTGTTGACCATGTGACTTTGAGAGTTGTGTGTGATTGGGGTAGGTCAATGTTGGGTACTTGAGCAGAAGACGAGTAAGCGGTCTACCTCGTCTTTAGTCTATGGTGCTGCTACAGTCCAAAGCATCAATGTAGCCTGCATGAAAGCCATGGCACGTACGTTAATGTTGTACTCATCAGTCGATAGAACGGCCTCTCTTCTACATCAGGCGGTGGATGCACGTCTTGTCAAGATAACGAAGCCTGTGTCTTGCCCCAGATCTCGACAATTCCCACAAATAAGTATTCTCTGCCTGCAGAAACCATGTCGGCTCCCTGGACCTCAAGGTCAAGCCGAAATGCCCCCCCCCCCCNATGTTTCCACCAGACTGAAATTACAATCATATAACTTAGACTCGTAATTTGACTATTGACCGGGCTAAGCGTTGCGCGCCTTGCAGAGCACGTCGTCTTGACAACCAAAATAACAAACATGGCCTTCGATCTTAGAAAACGAGACAATTTAATAACTTTCCCATTAAAACGTTCATCTTTGACACAATTATCAATAGCATTTATCTTGGTTCTATAGGTAAATTAAAAAATGAAATATGTTTCTACCCACAAGATTACAAATTATAGTACGAATAACCTTACGGAATTTAGTACTTGTTAGTTAAAATTATCATCAACGCCAAATATTTAAGTGCAAATCTGATATGTTACATTGCGGTGCCATCCTGCGATGTACCTGACAAAATATTCTGGAAATCGTAACTCAATTAAGGACAAATAAAAACAACACCGACAAATGATTATGAAGGGAAATTCATTCATCTCAACTTTTACTGCAAATTCCGATGTACACATAAGTAGTGCAAGCGCATTTAATTATTTTAAAGCGATGTAAAAACCAAGCCGTAACACAACTGCGTCACGTAATCTCATCTTAAACAAAGTTGCTGCACCCACAACACAGTGTCGGATTGAATTGCTATTCGGAAGGCAAAAGTGACCAAGAAAGAGAGACTGGTAATAGCAACACTTCTTGCACTACACGCGTGTCTCGGTATGACGTCGGGCAGCCATGTTCGCCATCACATTCTGCCTGCAGACATCGCGGCATGGGGTCCTGATGGTGTTCTGCGATCATCTATCCCATGCAGCTTCAATATCAGCTCGCAATTCCTCCAGATTCTGCGGTAGGCGTGCAGTAGCATTCCACGCATTTCCAATTATAGAGATACGTGTGTCGACGTGACTGGCCATAACAGAGTATCCATGTTCTGAGCATAGGTCTGCGTGGAGTTAGGGAATTGTTACGTTGAGGGGGAGGGGGGTGCGAACCGTAAAATAAAGATCCACATTTACGGGATTAAAGACACGAAGTAAGAATATATTTAAACGAATTCATCTCAAATAGTCTATGTTATACTAAACATACTTTTAATTCAGTGGTCATTGAAACACACTTACTGTCTAGTGAAAATACGAAAGTGTCAAGATTGTTTTTTTGTTTGCTAATGACATGATGCGATGGGTCCTCTGCGCACGCCTATGTGCTGAAGGCGCGCTCTTGAGACGGCAGTGGTTGAAGACAAGCAATAGAGCCCTATCACAAACGTCATAGCCCACTGGTTGCAGAACCTCAGGAATGTACTGTTATGAAGAACAGAGGTGACCGGGCGTCGTAGGAAACTGCACCCCATTCCATGACGACACGCTATCTGGACGTGTGAGGTGCGACGACAAACCGTTCTTCTTAGCGCTGCCTACGTGACCTCCACACACGTATGCGTTGGTCGTCGTCACCAATACAAGAAAACGGGACTCGTCACTGAAGATTATGCACTAGAACTCTGTATGGCTCTGTGGCAGTCTGTGGCGTCACTCCTGCAGTCTTTGTGCACGCAGTCCTGCGCCGTGCAGCCGTCTGCCAATGGCACCGTCACTACTACATGCTGTAGAGTGGGCATCACTGCTCGATGCATGTCAGTAGTGATGGCGGTTAGTCTTGTGGTTAGTGGTGATTTGCGTGTCGTGCTCACGACTCTTCCTCTACCCACCGGCGTCAACAGCGTGCCACGGTACTATAGGCACGACCGGCACGGCACGTAACACGGCGGAATGTCCACTCCGTTTCCCACAGCACATTGATGCGAGCCCTCCCGTAAGACTCAAACTGTTCAAAGCGAAGTGCTGTCGAACTCGTCTCCGAGTTATGCTGCACTTAGTAGTGCTGCTGCTGACTAACACACGAGCTGTAATGGAACTCCACCGCTCGTAATCACTGGAGGAGGCTCCTCAGTGGCGAAGGGGGG
>NQII01004274.1:167474-189741 GCA_002778355.1 Clitarchus hookeri
GGGGGGGGGGGGGGTGGTTCGATCCCCGCCAGTCTGTTATGTAACGGTGGAAAGCATGTTTTTTTTTTTTACTAACTACGCTATTGCTAAGTGTTAAGTGTTGTCCGGGGGTAGGTCTGGACTGTTTTGCGTCTCAGGGCTAAGCCCCATACGCCTACATAAGAGGGAATTTAGGAAAGGAGGCGTGCATCGCGGCAAAGAGGGATAAAGCAGCCATGGCCAGGTTTGTGGCCATGACTGCGTCCCTGAGTGTGTAATAGCTGAAGCTATAGCTAAGAAGGGGGAGGGGGAAAACCGGCATAGACACCGTAAAAACCCTCTCGACAGGAAAGAAGTTCAAAACTTGTTCATGCGCTAAAGGAGGCAGCAGATGTGGATTCCACGCTCTTTAATGTGGAGTTGAAAATCTAGAAGAGAAAGAGGCGCGGCCGTGGACGCATGCGTCCTTGAGGGGAAACTGATCTCAATATTTCTGCGCGGGCGTACCAGCACAATAATATTGACGGTGGAAAGCATGCACACCGGAGCGACCTTCAATACAGTCCGGCAGGTACAGCCGCAAGGCCCGCCCTTTCTGACGTTACTTGCGCGTCTGAGCTTGAAAAGTGGATCATCTACATGTCTCACATTGTCAGACCTACCTTCCACCTTTCATTCCTGGCGCTCGCATCCTTGTGTGCGCAACTATTTATTCGACGATGAGTGTATATTTGAAAGCTTTTGGTAACTTGGCGTAGGTAACGAGTTATAAAGGTTCTGGTACTGAAACATTACCACATAAAATAACAAAATATTCAATGGGGAATGCTCCTTCAGTATTTACGTATCTGTTGAAACACCGTTGTGCCGTCTGACCCCGGCTGAGTTACTTGGTATTACAATTAGTTTCCACTGCAATTTACAGTATGTCACACTATTATCCATACACTTCGATTTTATGAATATCTTTACATTTCTGGTCATTTAATTAACTGTCATACGTCTATCCTTTAACGTAAAAACATTCTGGGTCATTTCTTTAATTTCTATAAACAGTTAATCTGTTCTACAAAACTGTAAAGTAACATATAAGTGAAAACTAAGGAAGTCGCTCTGTTTATGCCACATTGCCATCCATAGAGTTGGTACCTTTAATGAGTGAAATACACAAAACAGATGTTCCAATATATTGTGGAGTAGTCTTCACCTTTGAAAACAGTATGGTACCTGCGCTGCATAAAGTGACTAATATCCGGACTTTATGTTTAATTAAACTAGGGTATCTTATTTATGGATAGCCATTTATCAAGAGTTACAAACAAAAGATCACTAAATTTCGTAGAAATATTTTCTCTGACCCTCAGTGAGAGTCTCCATTGCTCATTCTTTACAAAATGTGTTTTTATTAATTTTAATTAATTAATGTAGTACAATATCAAAGATATCGGAATACATTTGGTTAGATGCAATTTTACTTACATTACATTAACGTACAAATGCCAACATAAAGTTATCTGAGAATTATTAATGTTCGGAAATAAAATATGAACTGCTTTATTTGTGTGTTTTTATTATGTATGCAGATAAGGTTTGTTTATTTGAAATTTAATTCCAATGAACTTAACTTAAATATTTTCCATATCATCTTCAAATAAATTTGGATTTTTTTCCCGAAGCAAGTAACGTGTTTTGAGACATGCATAATTATTCAGTGATTATTTGAATTATATTGACGTAAAATATAATGTTTGTAGCTAATACAAATTTAAAGGTTATTAATAATAAATCAGATGTATTTTAATTCATGAGAAGAAGCATCATAACGTTTGCGGATAACGAAGTCTTCGTAGAAGTATGGCTGTCTTTGAAATATACAAAGAACTTGTAACAATACCGTATTTATTGGAATTAAATGGATGTATTTATAAGGATGGAATGCATGGCGATGTTTGCCCACCAAAAGCAAGAGATAGATAGAACAGGAAGTAATGACACATCTAGTAATTACACCTGTACATACCACTAAGTGAGATATATGGAGACTGCAGACTGACTTTAATAGACGGCCATGTTTCCGTCCACTTCATGATGGGGGTCACTCCCCACGCGTCATTTCCATCCCTGGATTGGGCCTGAGAAAGTCTTAGCAGGTGGTTCACTTCATACCAAGACTCTTGCTAGGCGGGGCAGCCATTATCAGATCCTGGCCTTATGAGCTTTCAACAAATCACAGTTCAGAGCACAGCTCAGCACAAGATCACCTTTCAGATCTCAACCTTAACTGGGTGGGGCCTGGTACTTCTTTCTACTGTACTTCTCTGTGTCGCCTACTTTGCCGCCAAACCACAAGCGTGTGCTGGTGGGTCAACTGATTGCCTTCTGGTTGCTGCTACCACCTGCCTGCGTTGACAGGAGACCAAGACGCTAGTGTCAATTAATCAAAACGTGGTATTTTTAAAAGTCAAAGCAAAGTGGCACAATAAAGCACAAATCAACGGCTACCTTGGAACCGCTATGCCCGCCGAAAGAGGCAGAGGGTAGGTAGACCGGGACAATACGTACAATCCGAATTTCCGCACAGGTGGTACCCCGAGCAAACCTAGCAGCCAATGGCAATGTTTCATAGCAGGCCTCACAACCACGTCCTCACAGAACCGATCTCTGATGGGGTACACTGGCAGCAGTACTTTATTTATTTAGCCATTCTTCATTAAATCCTGAATATTTAAATCATTCAGTCGGCTTCCGCGAGAAAACATTGCCCATAGTCGAGCCATCCCGTTTCTCGTAACTGAACGTATCCTTCCTCGAGGGAGGTCTGGTATCTAATATTTGCTGTACAGCTCGGAAAGTTTATATCAAATTTGGGATTCTCATATCAACCTCAACAACTCCATACTATAACTATTGCTACCTACATCGAACAAATCACAGTTGTAAGATTAGTATATTTTCAGTGTAGTGATTAAACTTAGTTGGGAATTATGTGTCACCATAGGGTAAGTCAGGCAACAAGAGATCAGTTGCAGGTGACTTTGGACCACGACACCCTGCATTCCCTGACCTTAGCCAACCACCAGTCGACAGAGGAGATTCTAACGCTCAGTTGCGCATCCTTTGTGACTCCGATCAGCTTCAGTCTGATCATTCTTAACCCTCTGAACCAGTGCCATATTTGCCAGATCGCCAGAATTAGTTCACATATCAGGCACAAGCGGCCATAGAGAAGGGACTCACGCCATAGCACCCCACTCCCCACTGCTTCTTGTCGATGACAGGCCCTGTGTTTAGGGCCAGCTCTCTCCAGCAGTAGGTAAGACTGGACCTCAGACTAGTGTTGTCCTCCCCAAACCCGCTGGCTAGACAGGCCTAAACTAACTGGAGCCACGGTCCTCCACCACTCATCCTGCCATTGACGAACAGTGGGCATCCTAGCCAGTACCACCTTGTGCCTGCTGTCAAACATGGCAAAGCAACAGTTATGACACCAAGCACATGCATCCTAACTGCCCAGTGGTGGCTAGTGGCAATGGGAAGACGGCGAGGGGTGCTCGACCACGGTCGGTCATGAGTAGAGTGGAGAGGTTTGGGCCGCTCTTGACATCGACGTCTTGAGAGCCGATCAGGGTGAAGTGAGGTGATTAGCTTGCAACGCTGGAATGGAAGTGCTGGTGAAACGGGGAGATCCCCAAGAAAATCCGCCGACCAGTGGCATCGTCCGGCACGATTCCCACGTGCGAGAATCCTGGGGCGACACGATCGGGAATCGAACCCGGTTCGTCAAGGTGGGAGGCGAGTACACCACCTCGGCCCCACGGGCTTGAGACCGACGTCCTACGGCAAACATGGCAGGTGTCGCCTCGCTAGAACGTGTGCGAGTGTGTCGTGGATTGCGGCTATTGCAGCCTTCTCGCCCGGAGCAGACCGCGGTCGATACTCGGGCAGTTAGCGCGGCTTCCCCCCAGCGACGACGGCAATTAAGCCATAATTAATGAGGTTTGGCCTGTCATTCCACGTGGGCAGATTCTTTGTCCGGACGGGCCCAGGTGCGCGAGCAGTGCTGACTCGGCCCGGCTCGCCGTGCAGCCGGCCGAGGCGAGATGGAGGCACCGTGGCGTGCCTGCAGGAACACTCCTGTCTTCCTCTGAGACACGGGACAGTGCACGCCCACACGCCAGCTAACACTTTACTCCTCTCAAATTGCCTGCAAAGCAACAATTCACACGCTCTAAGCACATGCTTCCAGTAAAATACAATCCTACCCATCTGAAAACAGGCTGGCGTTGGTTCAGTTTACTTCTATGGTGCGGTTTTTTAATAAAAAATTACTTGTTAAAAAGCTAAGGGGGTTATATTAGAAAACTAAATGGAAACACAATATATAAGCTGCTAACCAGTAATATAATTTAATTCAAGCTCAACAGAATTAAATACGCAAAAACGAGACGTAGCTTTACACAGATAATTAATTTATCCTACATGTTTTATGCGTTCTTTTGTAAAATATGAAAGCTACAGGCACAACTTTACATGAAATTACAACTTAAAAAAGTGACTGTAAGCGCTCGGAGCTGGAGCCAGGCTAGGAAAGCATGGCAGCAAAGTATTTAAATATATTATTTTAACTTACTTTATGTATGGTTTAACGTCCTACCGACAGCGGTGACATTAAAGGCGGGGCAGATTGCTCCCATAACTCAACACTACACACGAGTATGATGAATTGAAAGACAAAGTAGTTGGTCATTTCCGCCAAAGCGAACGGGGATCGACTTCCGGTGGGGTCGCTCCCAGACGTTCGCACGCGGAAATCGTGACGGGCGATGCTGCTGTTCAGCGGGTTTTCTCGGGGATCTCCCGTTCCCTCTTGTATTCCGGCGCCGCTACAAACTTACCTTGCTTCACCCTCATCGGCTCTCGAGAGCCCGCTGTAAAGGGCCGCCCAAATCTCTCCACTCCATTCATGGCGTTACAAAGATACAAAAAACTGTTGTCATAAATCTTACGCCAATAGAAGGATTCAAGCAGAAGCTTACGTAGCGATGAACATCACAAACAGCAGGTTGCGGAAACAAACACGAGTCGTCTAAGTTGCGCTTAACTTCATATCTTGATGCATAAAAAATAGCTATAATACATGCACTGCGGCTACATCGTTCACCGAGTAGAAATTCCATTTCAGCTGCAGCGAAACATGTCCATCTGTAGCCAGAGAGCAGGTGCGAATGACCTCGGGGACGGCGCGGATCGATACATCAAATGGCGCGTCCCATTCGGAAAGATACACTAAAACTTAGTTAGCGAGCCGCCGATAGATGGCACTAATGCTGCTCCGGATGGTACAAAAGGCATGTAGTTTCTGTCGGGACGCCCACATACATACAATGTGCTGTGCTGAGTAACGGTGCGCATGCTGTGTCGAAAATAGTAATAGTTGATTATTGGTTTCTTCACATGTTTTGAAACAAACCTTTGAAAAATTACCCTAGGAGTTACATGTCAGCCTGGTTTTTTTAAACAACTTGTATACCCGAAATATATAACGCTGCGATTTACTTTAAACTATTATATTTTTGAATAAATAAAACTTTAAGTTTGTATCTTTTATAAATTTTCATATTTATTTCGTAGTCAATAAGATTTAAAAAAAACTGGGAGGGCATGCGATATGTTGGCAACTTCTACTAAGAAATAGTTCACATGTAAAATATTGTTTTAACCTAGTTTTTTGGTGCGTTATTTGTAAATTAAACGTTGGCTATGGAAATATTTATATTTTTAGGTGGCACTGATGTAAACATATGTTATTGTTACAGTTAAAAATATCAGCGCAAATTACAGTGTGTAGGCCCTAGAGACGTGGTGTTTTTTTTTTTTCGCCCGAAGAAGTGAAGTGAAGATTTGGGCGGCTCTTAACAGCGAGGTCTTGAGATCTGATGAGGGTGATTGGGGTGAGTATGGAGCGACGCCGGAACGAAAGGGCGGGGGGAAACGGGAGATCCTCGAGAAAACCCACCGACCAACGGCATCGCCCGACAAGATTCCCAATTGTGAAAATCTGGTGAGACTGCCGGGGATTGAACCCGGCTCGCCTTGGTGGGAGGCGAGCAGGGTAACCGCCCAGCCACCGACGCCCCTCGTCTGAAGAAGGAACTTGTGTAGGCGGAGTGGAGTTTGTCGCTCTATATGCATCTCCCTCTTCCCAGGAAGTTTGCCAGTGTTAGTGTCAGCAGGAAAATTATACGTGTTTTCAATTTTAGCATATACTTATTACAGTAAAAATTATGATTAATGAATTTGTGATTTAAAACTGAAAGGAGATTTCAATGTTTGAATACTTGTTATATTATATTTAGATATGGTGGCAGGATGGTAAGAAATCCGAAGTTGGCAGAAGTGGAGAGTCGCAACATGACATGGCGTGTTGCTTTTTGCAGAACGAATGGTTAATTTTACTTCCTTCGGAAGATAGTTAAAATTATCACATCAAGTTTGTAAACGTGTTTTTTAAACCTACCTTGGTAAGTTACGATGTTGTGATGAATATGTGTTGCCACGGCAGGAATAGGCATGCTGTAACGTGGGTCTTGAACCCTGCATGTAAAAAGTTACACTGTAAAAAAATTCTGATTAACTTCCTACACTGTACTGGAAGTTTTTAACCTACACACTGTATGCAAATATTACCACATATCAAATTGCAAATGTATGAACGTCTAGTGACACTACTATACAAAGTTTGTAACTTCACTATGTGTTTAACTGTGCACTGAGTAAATGTGGGAACGCTACCATAGATGTCGGGGGAATAACTTCAGCATATGCGCTTTCCCACTGTACATGTACAGGCTTGTCACAAAGTTATAAATAATTTTTTAGAGTGTATTTATTGTTGCGACACCGTCACGCTGGGCCAGTGTGTGTGTGTGTGTATGTGTATGTGTGTATATATGTGTGCATATGTGTGTCTATGTGTGTGCATGTGTGTATGTGTGTGTGAATGTGTGCATGTTTGTGTGTGTATGGGTGTGTATGTTTGTGTGTGTATGTATGTATGTGTGTGTGAATGTGTGTGTATGTGTGTGTGTGTGTGAGAGAGAGAGAGAGAGAGATTGCAAATATTGTACGTGTGAAATTCATATGTTTTAACAAGTCACGTCCTTCATTTATCACAACTTTGTAACTTTGCCCTAGGTGTTTGAAACACAGTTGTGTAACGAGCGTAACGTTTCTGTGATTTGAAAGTTCGCCACAATCCCAACAAGTTACATAGCCCAGCCAGAAAATTTTAAATAAAGAATTAAATAAACCCAATAAAAAGTAAGTGCCTATGCAAAGAAAAATAAGTGGAATAAAAGTTACTGTGGGCCTAATCGTGTGCATGTTCACCACTATCATTTAAGTTTGTCGCTGCTACGTACAAAAAATAAGCGACACCAGTTGCTTGCTTGATTTTACTGTCTTTCTTTACACTGGTTTCTATTTCGTTGTAATATTTATTCCAACTGAGGCCGGCTTTTAACGAAACAACCCCACACATATTAAAGAGGTTAAATACCACAGTTCTTTCCCCCACTCTTGTAGCAAGGTTAAACACAGTCGCAGATAAATCTATTAAAGTATTTTAATGTGCTATAACATGTATAACACAAATATTTTAACATCGTAAAATAATAACCATAAGATCTGTCGTCAAAACAGACATTGTTAAAGAGTCATAAAGCTGACCTAAATATGATTATAGACCTAAGTTTTGAAAAGTCATATGTAAAGGTTTTTGAAATATGACAATTAATTAAACAGCTGAAAACAGTAAACAAAGCATTTGACAGTTAAAACGTAGAAGACGCATGGCACTGTTTATGTTGACGTGCAGTGGAAGAACACGTAATCGATAAACAAAAGTAGAACTTTAGCAGGGCTTCAGGAAAGCATGAAGCAACTATGAATGGCGTATATGCCAGCATCCGGGCATACAGTGACAAGGGCAGCAAGCGAATGCGATCTCACGTCTACAGAGTGTGTGGAGACCTCGCCTGTCTGCATGGGCTAGGAGTGTCAAACGTTAACTACAGAGCCCCAGTTAATAATAACGTCACAATAAACCCACCTAAATATTATCTTAAAACCACCTTAAATCTCATTAACCAAGAGAATATCAAAATGTTAAAAATAACTTACATTGTAACTAAAAATTATTTAAAGTAAACAAAATATCCAGATAAATTTAAAAAATGTACAACGGGACAATTTTTCTCTACTATTTGCATTGTTTTGATGAGTTCTGCATTGCACGACACAGATCAATATAGTAATGAAATAAACTGAAGTAGCCTACAAAAGCGTACTAAATCAATAAATCAGCATAACAATACAAAGACAATGTCACTTTTAAGCTCTGTAATTTCAGAATATTTTACAAGTAAGCAGCGCCTTAGAATTGAACACTTGCATTGAACATTTACAAAAAATATGACATGTAAAATTCTAAAAGCCAAAGACTCACAATGCGAAAAAATATAGATTAAAATAGAATACAAATAGATTAAATTGCTCTTTAAAAGTATTGCGTAGCTCAAAGTACAATAAAAATTTAACTGGCTAACAAGCCAAGTAGTGTAACAGAATTCAAGAATACCAAAAAGTAACTCTGTTGACAAAGATATACTTCAAACACTCATACAAAAAATTAAATTGCTGCGCAATCGTTTATTCAAAATTATTACGTTACTCCAAATATGCAATAAATATTTAATTAAAAAAACGAGCAGAGTAACATTAAAACGTTTCTAAATACAAGTAGTTACATTGTTGACTAGATAAATTCAATGTATTTAGTGGAGCGATTTGACTAAAGGACGGCAGCGTTTCAGGCGCAGTAAAGACGTAACAATACAAGTTAATATATAAAATAAAGCATTACGTTAAAATAGTGATTCGATGGAGGCAGTCCGCAGACCCTAACCATAGCTCCATCGAATAAAATAATCGACGACGACAATTAGAACACTTCAACAGACTACGCCTAATGCGTAAGTCGTGGTAGCACAGTAGCGACAATTAAGCTTTAAGTAAATGTTTGGGCAGCATACAAGAAACTATACACAACACGCAAAGCAACTGGAACTATACAGAGAAGCAAGAAATTAGTTAGGCCGAAACTACAATTTAGGCATGCGTCCAAAACCAGAATTTATAAAAAAAATTTAACTCGCTGCAAAGCCCCAGAGAAACACATTACTACGCCACGCAATGATTTAAAAAACTGACCCACAAATGAAAAGCTGCGACCACGACTCACCGTTTTACAAGCTCCGGCATAATCAGCCGCTCACGCAACTACATTATTTAAACTGCGTCTCATAGCAGGTAAACTGACAATTTTAGCTCATATTACAATTTAAATTAACTCTAGTAGGCGTCAAAAGGCGTGCGACGACTTATATAAACTAGCCCTTGAATTTAAAAAAAAGCTGACGTACAAGGTGGGGTAATCCAGGGTGGGGAATGAGGGGAGGAAATAGGAGGGGAGCCGAGTGGGCCAAGGAGCAGGCCGCCTTAGAGGAGCGAGTTCAATAACGATGCGCGCGATGGCGCCACCGTCGCAAGTTTTAACCAAAGAGATCACAGCTGAGGTAGAAATAGACTTCAGCCGACGAGCGCTGCACATGACTGTCAACACGAAGTTCGCGGTTTGTTACAAAGTACTGCAGATATTGCCAGAATTGTCGGATAGCGAGGTTTTGCGATTTTACTTACTTATGCCAAATGTTTTAAAAATAATTTAAATATAGTACATTTTTAATAAAAATTTAGTCGTATTTCCATTTTGGATGCTTGTGAAAGCGTAATTTGGAAATCACCGTACCTGCTCCTTCATGAAGCATGACCATGATACTATTATTGTAGGCAATAACATATTAGCTATAACGTTTATTTAAAAATATTTCTAATGTATGATTTGGGGACATCCATTTCGGTTATAAATATAAATCGTTTAGTGGCTGAAATAAATTAATTATCAAATATATTTGTAAACAATATTAATACTTTTATTGTATACAATCAGAGTAATTAATATCGTTGTCTTGCTTGGTGGTTATTTTACAATATGTACTTTACGAAGCAAGTAAATTCTAGCAAACTAGTTTCCATTGACACCAAATGCGTGCTTTGTTTTTCATACGAAACACAAGCCGTAGTTTTCTGTCTGGTAGCGACTGTATTTCTGTGTAGTGGACTCTGCGTGTCGTACTGTCAGCTACAGAGCTCCATTGGGGTCAGCTTAGCAGATAAATACCACTTGATGCAACTTAATGATTTCAGTGCTCACAGTACCGATTAATAATAAAACATTTGTATATATTTTTTTGTTTTGATACCAAAAACCGTAATATCGTTCATTTATCTAAACAAATGTTGTATTTGTAATTAATTTCGTCAACAACGATATTTTAAACCGTGACTTTTGCATGGCAATCGCACAACTTACGACGACTTGCCGTGCAGTATTAACCGAAACTGAGGTCGCCGTCTTGTTTCCCACAGTTTAAGTACTGCGAATAAGATTTAAATACCGGTGTTCTAAACATCAGCAACTCCAACATCCTTCTGCAGTTTTGCAACCAAATTGCGCATTTCATCAAAGGAAGTTTAAACCCGCAGCTGTGCTGTTTGCGTATTTAGGTTCAGAATAACCCGCCATTGTGATAAAGAAAAGCGTTGTATCCACGCGATACTGCCAAGCCACCCGTGTTTCTCCTTGTCTATTACTTGCGACGGAAGCCGCGGAAAGGAGAAACTGGAATTTGATCTGCTATTCCTAGCACGCTGCCTGCCGTACGTTTGGTCAACAATGGTGGGCGATTTTATCCAGTGTTAATGGTGCTTTAGTCATATCAATTACATAGTTAATGCCGTATTGATGCACACGCCTAATAAAGCAATAGGAAATTTTTAGAAGTAATTCAGATAACCCAGCTACGGAATACTAGAGTTTATATGTAGCGTTTAAACGTAATACTTACTGGTATAGTGTATTCGCGGTTTTTTCACATGTTTTTAATCAAACCTTTGAAAACTCACCCCATGTATGGCGTGTTTAGTTGTTTAATGAGTATGCCATGTGCCATAAGCTTCTTATACTTCTGTCAACATAAAAGTACATTATTTTTTGTTAAGTTACACTTTAACTTTTAATCTATAAATTACAATAATTCGTTCATAAATATTATGAATAAAATGAGAGAGAAAATGGGTGTGTTGGTAATGCCCAGTAAGATATATTATTAGACTGACTGCGCACGAATGCAGTGCGTTGTCCGTTCGATGCAATATTCCAGACTCGGTTAAGCTTTGTTTGCATGAGGCTGATTAATATGCTGGAAGTAGAACTTGAGCCGGACTTCAGAAAAGTTGGTAGTGGCCGTGAATGGACTAAAAGCATGTGGTTTGACTGCACCCTCAAGTAGCCCCCTCTGTCTATATCCGCCGTTGCGAGAGAGCAACGTCGTGTGTGTGTGTGCGTGTGTGCGTGCGCGCGCGCCTTGTGCGCCCAAGCTAAGTTCGGTTTTAAATCTATTCACTGGCTATAGAGACGTGGCACAGATCTCTCGGCGTATTCTAAGAAGGTTGCGCGAGGCAGTGTCGCCCTTATCGCTTCTATGCTTCTCGACGTCAAACGCAGACAACATCACCAGGCAGACGGACTCCTTAAGGGGGTGGTGTTATATATATATATGCCGAGTTCTAGTTCTGCGAATTTCTGTTCATAATATTACTGGTAACATCAGAGTATCTCATGTAAAAGTAATTAAAAAATTAGGAACAATAACATTTTTTAATATTGAAGAAAATTATGTGTTTTAGTTGTATTATAAAAAGTTTCATAAACAACACTGCTGTTTATTCTTTAACGAAAAAGATGTCATAGGTTCAGATGAGATATAAACTCTGCCAAGAAACAAACATTATGCTTGTAGGAAGTTGTAACAGTTACTTAAATAATTTTAATAGTCGCTGTATGTGGCAGGTAATTGTATAGTAACCGATCCGGGGACATAGTGATGCTGAGCCTTCTGGACTGCCTTGTTCTCGGGTATCTGGAGCCCGCAGAGGGCTCTTGGCCCCGCTCGCGCTTTCTCATGCTCTGTCATTCCGGTCGGGCATAAGCCATCTTGGATTTTATTTTCGTCCGACATCTTGGATTTTTTTTTGTATTCTAGGGTTGTCTGCTAGAGTGCGCCCCTGGTGTCTGCGCTCAACCAGCCATCTTGTGTATTTCTGCTTGCCACTTGTTGTCTCGTCCGCCATATTGGATATGGTTTTAATCTCAGATACCGTCTCTGCTAGAGTAAGCTACTGGTGTAGATGATCCACCCGCCATCTTGTACATTTCCGCTTGGCATTTGTTTTTTCGTCCACCATATTTGCCAGGTGGTGCTAGTGTAGGCAGCCATCTGTGTGTCCGATGACAACTGCTAGATGGCACCAGTTTAGGCAGCTATCTTTATTTCCAATGTCCCTTGCTACATAGTGCCAGTGTAGGCAGTCTTTTTTTTTTTTTTTTTTTTTTTCGATATCCATTGCTAGTTAGCACTAGTGTGTTTATTAATTAACCCTAAACTTAACTGAATTTAAAGTCGAAGTGTTAATTGCCATACATGTGAAGTTCGCCTCTATCATCATGTGTAATTTAATGCAAGTGAAAAAATCCTTTGGAGTGAAGGAGCCTCAAACTGCCGGACCTTGGGTTAGTAGACATGTGCCTTAGTCGACTGAGTTATCGAGACATACAGTAGCCTAAAAGATTAAATGAAGTATTTGAAAAGGAAAATTCATCATATTTTAGTACTATACTTGTAAACATTTATTAAATAGGTATTTTTTATCAAAAAATCGTTTAACTTTAGAGATTTGTTTTTTAATTACTAGTAAAATCGAACTAACAATAAATTGCATCCCAATTAAATATTCGATTTTTAATACTACGCTTTTAAGGTCGTATTAAATCCATATTTTTATTGAAAGACAAAAAAATTTCGATTTCAGATGGACTTATATTTAATCACTGGTAAAACATACTGCTCAATACTACAAAACGAAATATAAAATCCAATTTTTTAAATGCTATGGTAGAAAAAATCTATTAAATTAGTATGTCATGGAAAAATTTAATTCATCCGATATTAGAAATTATTTTTGTAATTGCCAGGAAAATAAAATGTATAGTACACAAAAAATGGGCGCGTGTACTTATGTACGCGCGTTAGAAGTTATACTTATTTGGCGTGACTAAAATAAAATACATCTGTGGTTTTGGCCTAACACAGTACAACATCTTCGCCAAATTTTGTAAGATTGGGATGATTGTTTCCCGAGATACGAGAAAAACATCCCTACCGTTCACTGTCGAATTTCGTTACACTGTGCGCGCGCAACTTCCGTTGCACACTAAACTTTTACCCTCAACGCGCCAAAAGAAGTATACTTCAAAAACTTTCAGTTTTTATTAGCTACTAAATTTATTAAATCAAAAAAATTTTGTTTATGAAACATTATAATTACCGGATTTTTACAATATATATTTTGAATTACCAATGTAATATATTGTACACTATAGCAGAACATCATCAATCATTCCATTTTTTCTAAAGATTTGTCAATAAGTAATTTTTGTTAAAATATTTCAATTCCGTCCCATCATCCTGCAAGATGTCACCGCTGCAAATTCTGACATCTCAGCAGGTTTATTCCACGCCCACTGTACCTACTCCACATCCACCCTCCCCCTCTCCAGCCACATCCTCCGCTGTACAGCGCACTTAAGATATAGACGTAAAACTTTCATCACGGATGACACTCATGGCCATGATAATGTACGTATTACATGTTACACCCTAAGATTTTTTATAGGCCTAGTTGGTCACTGCTTGCCTACCATTTGTGCTAGGCCCATGAAATTCTGTACATTGACATTAGTAATGACCATAAGAATATAGGTTCGATACGATAAGCCCTACAGCCTTTTATAAGCATAGTTGGTAACTATTTGCGAACAATTTGATCTAGGCCCTTAAAATTCAGTACATAGGCATAATTTATGACAACGAAAGTATAAATACCATGCGATAAGCCGTACAACCTTTTATGAGCATATTCGACTATAATTTACAAACCTATTGGGCTAGGACCTTGAAATTCATAACGCTGACATTTTAATACGAGCATAAATATACAATGTGATAAGCCCTACAGCCTTTTATAAGCACAGTTGACTATAGTTTTCGAACCATTTAAGTTGGGCATCTGGATTTCAATATTTTAGCATCATTTCTGGTTCCGAGGTAGTAAGTACAACATTATGACTTAAACCCATTTATAAGCAAACTTGGTCATAATTTTGGAACCATTTGGGTTAAGCTCATGAAATCTGGTATATAGACATTATTTACATCCCCAAGAAAAAAACGTTTGACACATTATGCCCTACGACATTTTACGGAAGTATTCTGTAATTTACAAACCATTAGGATTGTGTTCTTGGAACCTAGTATATAGACATAATGTATGACCACAAGAATGCCCGTGTGTCACATACTATAGTATGTCTTCCTATAAGCATAGTTACTCAGCATTAACGATCCATTAGAGTTTTTGCCACCAAATTCATGTCAAATACAACACTCGCGACCTCGAAAAGGCGACATGTTACCTTACACCTTAAGCATTTTTATAAGCATAGTTAACCACAATTTTCAATGTTTTGTAGTTATAGGTGCTAAATACAAACCATAGGCAAAGCTCACGACCCCAAACACTCATACATAATTTGTCAGTCCATTACCATTTTATAAGAATATTTATGGTAACTTCGAAACAATAATTTAAAGAACAATCAAATTTAGTCCATAGTTAATACACCAAATACCAAACAAGTACTTTAGTTATGCTAGTTGCTATCCCTTTTTACTATCAAAGTTCCCATCATTTTCAAAGACACATTATACAGAGAGCTTAAACGTAGAAAATAGATAACCCGCCCTGATCGAGATGCAATGTTATGCCCTAAGCTCATTTATAAGCTTAGTCAACATAATTGCAAACCATTTGATATAACACCAAAATCAGAATGTAAGTTACACCCCCATCCTGCAAGTCCAGTAAAACTAATAAAATCGACTATGATCCAAGACATTCTACTCACAAAAAGTCAACTGTCATTTTGCAACCATTAAGCATAAAACAATTAAATTCAGATCACAAGTTATACTGCTGACCTTGTACACAACATTCATCATCATAGCTCAAGCATAACTCAGACATACCAAGCAACCACAACTGCTGTACATAACTATAAAAAACATAAAAGAAGCATGCCTGCCATTCATACCATCTACCATAAAGGTGTTACCGACAATCACTAGTCAAATGTACCAAACACCGTACAAACAGCACATTTTTTATGTTGCTTCTGTTCTCCCCCCCCCCCATTTTTGACCTTTCAAAAGCAGCTTGTACCAGTGAAAAACATCCAAATCAACTTTCTGTCGCGGATGGTACACAATGAAAATTATGGCATGGTGTTCTAGTTGTCAGAAAATATTATCAAACATCGTCACCTATGGGATGGTCAAATCACTTGCAGCATTCGACAAAGAAACTGAGCTCGCATACCTTCCCAAAGAATTATTTCTCGTGCATGCGCAGAACGAAATACCATCTGTTTACAAACACCCACCTTTTTATCTGCAACAGGACGATAGAGATTCTCGACTGTCTCCCGTGTTCAAGGAAGCACTACTGTTACAGACACGCCACGTTCTAGGGGCGGTTGTAAGACACATCTGAAGGATGCTGCAGCAATAAGACTAAATACGGTACCATGAAAACTGAAAAAAAAAAATTGAGAGCTGTAAAGAACATGTGTGGCCTGTTGAACGAATCCACAGGCTAGACAGCGATCGACGTGTTTAGACCTCGTATTACAGTCCAGCAAGCAAGCTTTTAGCAGCTACATAGCCAGCAAACATCTGCTGAGGCCACACGAGGTGGGAAACACGAACTGTCTGTCATGAAGTGTTGATAGCAGACATTATGTTGAAAGGTTGTCACTTTGTTGACGGGCGAGGTGGCAAGTGGGTAGTTGTGACTAGCTTCGTCTACTGTGATCTTGTTACAATATGAAGACAGGATCGGTGGTTGGAGACTTGCCATCTGTATCACTGACTGCATCGTCATCAGAAGGTGACTGGAGATTCGCTACTTACGTGACAGAAACAATGTTACCTGTGTGGAAATAATTTTAGTTGAAGCTGTAATGCCCTTACGACATGAAGGTAGCCATTGCATGTCCAACATCGCATACAAGACTTACCACTGGCGATAACTGCGATGAGGTGTTTACCCGTAGAGATAGTTTGAAAAAACATAACGTTTGTTGTTCATTGGGAAGTGAGTGCAAGTATTTTGGCAAGACATTCACTAACATCTATTCTATAACGTCAGACGACATGAGGAGAGTAACTGCCCATTCGCCGTAGCTTACAAGACTAACTCATGTGATAACTGTAGTGTGGTATTTGCGAATAAGAGCTAATTGAATGCTCACATCAGGATTTGTCCTATAAAACTGGCAACTGCATAGTTGTATTGGCGAATGAAGGACAAGTTGAGTGTGTAGCTGTTATTATGTGTTTTTTGTCAAGTCTGTAAAATAAAGTTTAAGTGTATAAATTACTTTTGTGTTATTCATTTATTTTAACCCTTGTTAATATTAAGCTTTTAGGGAAGAACGGAATATGACTGGACTTATGTATTATAAATTAAATTTATAATTAATTTAGCATCAAAACTACATTTTCTGATGAACTTAAATAGAGCACAGCAATGTGTAAATACTCGCTGGAGATAAAGTTAATTTTAAGTTGTATCGTTATTAAAACTGTAAATATATACACATACATGCTCAGTATAGCTTAATGGCATGGATTTCTATGAAATTTGAATGCTATTTACAAGAGAAAAATATGAAATTTGGTTAAATAATTTTGTTTCATCTTAAGAGCACACTGTGAATAAATGTAGGAGAAATTTACGAATAATTATAATGCATTTCATATAAGCCAGATTAATGATTGTAAGCTACTTGGGACTCAATTTAACATTAATATTTTTGTCACTGAATTTTGGTATTAAGTTTATGGCATGCAGAGCATTGCGAAGTGTATATATTGCTGTTTGCTGGTATGACAAAGTAAATTAAAAATTTCTGAAACACAAATTGCTTCCGGTAAAACAAAAATAGAAGAAGATACCTCAGTAGTACTTATAGAACGAAATTTGATATGGAGTCCGTGGTTGAAGGCGGGAAGGACTTACTTTGCTTGGTTTTTGATACAGGTAATGACTTTTCATATTGTCTAAGTGAGATTCATCTCTCTCTGTAATGCTTCTACTTTTTAATTGTAAAATGTGCTCCAGCCTCTGTATTCATTCAACCCATACCGTCAGACATGTTAGTCACCATACTCATCATATCTTGGCAACCAGATTAGCTGCAGGACCACACCTACTACCAAAACGACCAACTACCATCAACATTTAAACCGTTCATTCTGGTTGTTCTCACCGAGCGAACGTATTGGCTTCCACACAGCCTAGCACCAAACCAGCCGGCATTAACATGATAAACACATACTTGTTGGATAAGATATTCATTTCGCGGGTAAACACCTCATCATCCGATTCAGATTGCATACTCGCATACCTTATAAGAGTCTCACATATCTCAGCCATTGCATTTAACAAGATACTTGTCTCGAAAAGTAAGATTTATGTTGCCCATGTAACCCAGTAGCGGTCATTATATAGGAATATGTAAAAAAAATGCGCAGGAAATTAATGCTTGTATATAAGCCAACATAATCACAGTAGTGCATCTCGATATTTACAGTCATGTGTATAGACAGCATTTCGAGAGCAACTTTATTTTCCAAGTCATGACAACCTGACCCTGGCAGAGTACATACGAGAATGTTGCATCAACAGAGGTTGTTTTGATCAGTCAATTGTATTCATATATGTACACAGCATGCGAGAGAAAGCTGACTGTGCACTTAAGACTGTCATAACCGAGACGATGCTGTTGGTTGGCGGGGTTTCACCGGGAATCTCCCATTCACTCCGCCCTTGCCATTCCGGTGCTACTCCATTTGTTTACCTCACTTGACCCTCATCGGCTGCCAAGACCCTGATGTCAAGAGCTGCCCAAACCTCCCAACTCTCCACTCGTAACCTAGCAACGAGCGAAATTTGTAGATCTTGACTCTGTACATTTACCAAGTCAGTTGAAGCTTCAGTCGAGCACCAGTCTCACATGAATATGAACTCAGAGTCCATACGAAGCATATAGGCCCTGTATGACAACGGACACTGGCCCCCACGGGTCTTATGTAGCTAATGCATAGAAGATGTATGATTGCATAGTCCTGCAAAACAGACATGCTTAATGAAAGATGCTCTGAGGAGCACACCTGATATTAGTATAAGCAGATACACATAACAATCCATCTTATTTGACAGTCAACTCGGGTCTATACAAGCAGGTTAAATACAATAAATGCTATACCCCTATGGCATCACACACCACAAGTACCATAAACAGTATAGGCATGTCGACCCTGAAATGCTTTACAAGACCTATTGCAATACCTGCCTCTCCTTCAAAATAAATAGTACTTACACAATTTAAAAAAAAATTACTCTCGTCCACCCATAATAATGTACCTTAACTGCCAGAGAGTGCTACACATGTTAATTTTATCAGCAAAATTACATTTGTATGCTTCCATTGCCTAAGAATTCTTACTGCATTTTATATGCGAGTAGTCTTGCGTTTAGTACCTGCTCAAAGGTTTATTTGTATAAAACGAAACTAAACTGGCCTGAGTTGCCGCCAGTTTGAACAGTTCACTTTTATTTAGGCGTTATATCACAGTTAAGCGTCTCGGTGTCACATAGGCTACGTCGTACAAGAGTACTGTTAAGTGGCATGTCCAGGGCAGTGTTGGTTTTTACATGTGATTGAAGGGCACGCAGTGATCCAGAAGAAGAGAAGATGGGTTTAGAAGTCACCTGCAAACTAACCAAGTTAGTTTGTATAGATCGTCAAAGGAAATCAAATTATTTCTTGTCCTATTACTGTAAAAAAAAAAAAAAAAAACAATTTCCTTCAGAAATATGAAAAATTTAAAACTTATCTGTACACAAGTTCTATCCTACGATGCATACCCAACTTCCCTAGTTTGTGAAAAACTGTATAAATATATACGTCAATGTAAATATAGAAGCCGTATTCGAACCAGACATCTCAAAATGCGGTAACACTTTGCGAAAATCATTACATTACTTTGCTGTAGTCTAAGAATTGCAAGTATATATAGACAGATTTATGCATTGAACAGGTATGTTAAAAATGCTATTTATTTAGATTTGTATTAGTTATTAACTACCTTCATATATGTAATTTCGTATGAAGGGACAACAGGTGCATACAATTATATATGTAAACCTAAAAAAAATTAATTCAATTAGAATGCAACATATTTCTCACTGTGAATATAGTCATGTCTCTATTTTGTACAGGTTTAAAGAGGTTTGAAAGTTTAGGTACATAAATGGCCAGCGCCACTTGCGAGCGCCAGCCCTCCTTACTTCCTCTATGGCGCGAACCCAGGAACCACCGCAGGCCGGTCCTTATGGTTGGAGGGGGGAGGGAGGAGAGAGAAACTGGCAACTGCGTGTAGCTCCGTGATACACCTCCCTTTGTTTGTTACGTTGTGCAGCTTCTGTCCCATTTAGGCGACGATAGCGTCACCTAGCGGGAAACTCGTGAATTGCGTGCGTTCAATTTAGCTTGTATCTGCCCTCGCTTCAGGTAGATGGCTCTGCACGCAAATTACGAGCAAATATGGCGTCTGATATTCCACCTTAAGGCTCCCGCCTGCCTAGAGCTTTTTTCCTCGTTTGAGGCCGAGAAGCGCGGAAGCGATAAGGGCGACACTGCCACACGCATAATGTGCGCCATCGCCACTAAGCGCAAGGCTCTCAACTGGCGTGTATTCGCAGAGTGCTCTAAAATTGTGTTTATAATGTGCATAACGTCTTGAAAGCACTCAACAGCGCTCGTATGATGAGTATCTTCTTTTCGTACATCAGCACATTGGGCGTATGTTTAATATAGTTCCGTGGGAAAACTAGTATTTCAAACCCTCTGCAGCGCATTTCAAGAGGCAGTTAGGCGTGGGCCTTAAACGTGCAACAACTACATGCACTCCTCGATGGAGCTACGAGGACTGGCGAAGCTGGAAAGAAAGAGGCATTTCAGGGCCGTTCCATCCCACGAAGCTCGTGGGTTGAGTGCCAACTGAATAGACTAGAATCGTCATGTCCCTAGAGACGAGAAATGCGCAGGGGCTGAGGTTTCTCCCTCGGGAAATTTTATAAATGAAATGGCATGGCATGTTTGGGTGTAGTAGCTACACTTTTATGAATAGGGTTTGATCATCCCGGTGGCTATTGTGATCCCAGGAGGACCCCGCGCTCCGGAACCTGCTCCTGCGACTGTGGAAGCACCGATCTCGCGCGTATTATACACAGCGGACTTCTCTTCCGCAGCGGCGACTTGCAGTTCTGCTGTTGGTAATGTTCCTTCTGCAGGTCCTGCCAACCCCCCGGACAGTTGGGGAGCTTCGTCCAGGGCTGCGGGGAGTTTCCGCCGCCTGAAGATGGTCCACACATCCTCAGATCGCGCCAACAACAGCCTGTTCACAGTCGGCATAGCGCCTCTGAGAGCCGAGCTGAACATCTCTGTATGCACATTGTGTGCTCTTCCGCCACGCGTCAAATTATCATTGTCGTGGACCCGACCACTTTACTCGTGTGTCGGTTAAATAAAACTGTTAAAATTATTAGAAAAATATGAATTTCACATATTTGCTTGCTCATATACTTATAATCATTAAGAAATACAGAAAGCAAAATAAATAATGTTAGTATCAACGCATGTCTACCTAACACTTTTAATTCAACGTCAAGTCGTGGAACTACTTTTCCTCCGGAGTTACCAACCTTATTGGACGCATTCCAGCCAGAGTGCCCTTGCAACATGTGATTGTAGGATTTGAAGTGTGATTTCAAAGGGGCCAGTTAACCGCGAACGGCGTATATACATTTTAAACTGGTTCTTATCATTTAGAAATGTGGAATTACGCGGTATTGCATCTCTAGCGTTATTGTCTGCAGCACGATTTATGTTCATCACGCACATGCCATAAAGGTAGTATCCTCGGCGTGTGCACACGAACGAAATTTTGTTTTGTTTATCGCCGTGAATAACGTGGCTTATTATAATTATTTAGAAATTTGAAAGATTTAATGAAAAAGATTTTAATTTTTACATATAAATGTACATTAATAATAATTAATTTACTTAGAAAATTCCTACTTCACCGACGTGCACACGTTCTGTGCAGACGTCTTACTTAAAAGAAATTGATCATAACCGCAATAAGTCTTGGATGGTAAGCGCAGACATCGTGTATATTGCAGAAGTGGCGAGAAGCGCCCTGATTGGCTGTTGGTACAACCCACTGTCTGTCTGTTAACACAGTGTGAATCCATTGTAAGGGCAATGGGGCACGGAAGCAGTATATTTATCCGATTTTTGTCACAAATAGTTTTTTCTGAAGATGTTTCGGCATTTTTTGCACAGCAAGATATATATAATAATTTCAAATGCATTCTTACAGTGTTATATGCAGGCAGTGAATATCTAACGATGTAAGAACGTGTTCAAAAATATTGTTTATGTCTCGCTCAAAAATATTCCGATAAACGTTCTGGAGAACAACAACCTTCGAAAAAATCGTGCACCGTTCTCCTAGAGAGAACTCCGTAGTGAAGAATTGCCTGTAAAATCAGGTTTTGCACTTATATGCGTATTTCGGTAAATAAATATCCTGGAAATATTTTTTCCCCAGGGAAAGAAACTGTTATTTACAGCTGCCACTATTTACTTTTATCGTTTTAAATATCTTCAAAGGAAACAAATAGTGAAAATGGTTAAAAACAACCATTGTAGTGCTTTTCTGCACATTTCCTTAAAGGAAAGAAAAAAGTACGAAGTGCTTTTTTAGTTGAATCCATTGGCTTTCATGGCGTTTGGCAATATCACGCTACAGAGCTGTAATCAGCGAGAGATGGAGTGCATAGTGCAGCCCCCCCCCCC
>NQII01004274.1:195732-209894 GCA_002778355.1 Clitarchus hookeri
AACTCATGACTGCACACAAAAACTACCGCAACATACAACGTAAAATACAGTAAATAAAATTTTAAGCAAACCTGAAATAAATTTTAAAAATATTAAACACGTTAGAACGCACTACGAGTAATCTCTTATACAGGTTATTGAAGCAAAAGGAATCTGTACGAGAAAGTTATCACAAATTACAATCATACGTTATGAAAAACCAAATAATAAAGAGCGGATATTAGTAAATAAAACAACCGATAGGTTAAACAAGAATCCCACAAATTCTCTGGCACGTGTGTCGACCACACCCAGCGAACAACACAAGGAACGCTGGTTAGTAAACAAATGGCCGCTCTACTTTCACCTTGAGCGAGATCATGTAACTATGCAAAAGACGTTGAAATCTAAATACGTTAGCATCACGTCATTAATAATTGGCATAATACGATAAAATTCTTTTCGACACCCATTTGTAAGCGATAAATTAATAATTACGTTAAAACTTTGGAACTATTTACTCTCTTTGTGCTGGCAACCTGACGGCATAACTGTATCCGCGCTCGCCGCTGCTTGTAATGTTATATGCATGTAGCTAACGGCTAGGGTGTTTTTTCAAATGTTGATTTTCAAAAGTTTCTTCCCGTCGTGAACCGACTATAGTAACGCGATGCGGTCGGCAGCTAGATCGGTTACTGCTGCTACAATGGCAGGTTATCAAGATTTAAGTGAGTTTGAACGTGGTGTTATAGTCGGCGGACGAGATATGGGACATAGCATCTCCGAGGTAGCGATAACATTTGAATTTTCGCGTACAACCATTTCACGAGTGTACTGTGAATATAGGGAATCCGGTAAAACATCACATCTTTGATATCGCTGCGGCCGGAAAAAGATCGCGAAAGAACGGGACAAACGACGACTGACGAGAATCATTAAACGTGACAGATGTGCAACCCTTTCTCAAATTGGCGCAGATTTCAATGCCTCCTGCATACCTTCAGACATTAGTCGAGTCCATGCCACGTCATCTTGCGGCACTTCTGCGTACTCGCGGGGGCCCTACACGATATTATGCAGGTGTACCAGTTTTTTTGGCTCTTCAGTGTATATGCAACACTAGTGAGAAAATTACAAACACACACGGCCAGGACTAGAACCCAAACTCCTAGCCGTAGGTTGGCAAGCCACCAACTGCATTTTGGAGGCAGAATAAGGAGCATAATCATCGTTTGTAATCAGTCTAATATTTTGGTAGTCAGTTTTCTAACCGGTAATATTTACAGGGCCGTCATTTTGAAAACAAGTATGTGAGTCACCTAAATCATTTAAGTTTACATGACCTACTATATATAGCATTACTTGTATTGAAAATTTGGTAGGAATTAGTTGCATTTTCTCACCTTGCATTATCTTACAAAAATGCGGACGAAAGATGATCTTATAAATATATTTTATACTTCTGATGGATACTGATAGCATACAAAGTTAAGTAGAAATGTGTTACATGGTTTCGTACTAAGTAAGTTAAAAAATATATGGGCGTAATTTTGAAAGAAAGTGTCTGATCCACTTAAAACATATAAGTTTATATGACCCACTGCACTTAAACTTGTTTGCTAAATTTGCGAGGAATTGGTTGATTGTTTCCGGAGATACGACATATAAACCGTATTATTTAATCTGGCACTATCTTACAAAGGGCGCACAACACAATGTACAGGGGATGGACAAAATAATATGAAAACCTGACATACACACAATATTTATTAATTAATAAGGTGTTGGGCCACCTTTTGATTTTAGAACAGCTGAAATTCTTCGCGGAATAGATTCGTAGAGTGTCTGAATAGTTTCCAAAGTAATGTTGTCCCACTCTTGTACCAAAACATCCGCCAATTACTTCAATGATGTTGGAGATTGGAAATCTGCTCTTCACTCTCTGCTCTAAAACTCCCCATAACGGTTCAATTATGTTGAGGTCTGGTTCCTCATACCAAGACTGAACCTTTTTGGCTGTGTGTATGGGCGCATTATCATCTTGGAATATGGCAGTGTTTGGCAGCAATATACTAGTCATAGTAAGAACTTCATCACTGAGGCTGTCGAGATATTGATTCGCAGTAATCCTGCCAGTAATGTGAATAAGATAACCAGCTGAATACCACGATATAGCCGCCCAAATCATAACGGAACCTCCCCCATGCTTGACTGTAGGAAGCAGGCAGTCCGGATCGTAGGCTTCTTTTGGGGTTCTCCATACATAAACCCGGCCGTTTGTAGGAAAACTATGTAAACGATGATTCATCGGACAATACCACATTCTTCCAATCATCAAGAGTCCAGGTTTTATGATCGTGGCACCACTTCTTTCGTAGCTTAGCGTTGGCTTCCGTTATAAAGGATTTCGCAATTGCAGCCCTTCCATGAATGTTAGCTTTGTGGAGCTCCCGCCGTACTGTTTTTGTCGAAACAGTATTACTCAAGTGACTGTTGAGTTCTGCTGTCACNCACTTTTGTCACGGTAGTTTAATGTTGTCTGGCCACAATTCTTTTTAATGTTCGTCGGTCTCTGTCAGTTAACTTTGGGTTTCGCCTACTATTCCTCTTCGCCGATGATGGTTTACCATGTTTTGTGTATGCTGTCATTACCGTGGNGTGATGTTTTACCATGTTTTGTGTATGCTGTCATTGCCGTGGATACTGTAGCTCATGAAACGTTAAACAATTCAGCTGTTTTCGTCACAGACGCTCCCGCTAACCGAGCACCAACGATTTGCCCTCTTTCGAAGTCTGAGAGATCACGCATTTCACCGATCGCTTGTTTTAACCGTCGCAGAACAAAGCGTATAATACACTGAAATATAATCTACAAGACTTGGCACGTAAACTGTGCAATATACGCGTCGCATTATTTACACGGAAGCAGTGTTGCCAACATGCAACAAAATGTACTATGTTGCATGGTGTTCATATTATTTTGTCCATCCCCTGTATGTACTGGTATATTTAATACATGTAATAGGTATTTTCAAAATATGAAGTTTGGTCTAAATTGGTCAAACTATATGGTAGATATAGCAAATAAACTGGACATTTTTGTATAACTATAATTCTAAAAATAAGTACCTTATCAATTTAAGTCGTATATATTAACATGGCCTAACATAATATTACTTATGTCCCAAATTGGGTGGGGATAAGGTGGGTAGTTTTCGAGATATAGCTTATAATATATCTTCCAAAATGAACGGCCAATAAAAATATCCATCTCTAAGTTCAATTTTTACCTGTTGCAATGCCGACATACAAAATTTGATTTAAATCGTTTAAATGATTGCTGAGTTATGACAGTGGAATGTGGAAACGGTCACGATTTTGAAAATAAGTACCCTGTGTTTTCGGAAACTATAAAAGTCGGATTTCTTTACTAAGTACTATATGTATAGCAAGATTAGTTAAATTCTGTTCCCGAGTTCAAAATATTTAGGCACACACACACACACACACACACACCTACACTCATACACACACACAAACACACAGAGATAGATAGCTAGAGAGAGAGAGAGAGAGAGAGAGAGAGAGAGAGAGAAAGTTTTCTCATAAGCCTATCTTACCTTCGGAAAGTTGGCTAAAAAACAAGAAACTTATATACATGTTGCGTACAATAACATGGTTTGCTTGAACTCATTTTGCATCATTTTGTTATACAAAATTTTATTTCCTGTCATTTTACACTATCTCTACGCAGAGATGAGACATACTAAATGTACAGTTTCTATGTATATAGGTGGCAAATTAAAAAAATTATGCAAGTATACATTTTTAAATATAAAGGTAACATTTTATCTGTGCAGTATTTAGCGGCTTTTTTTTTTATAAATTAACTATTCACCAAGTTAAGTGGAAATAGATTTAAGTAATTGTCCGCCATTAGTCAGTTTTTAATTAAAATACCAATTATGTGGCTACCGGATTCTCGTCAGATAAATTATTCCTTAGCAATTAGGATTGAATCGCAACGCCAACTCCCCTCTTCACTGAATATTTTTAATGAACCATAGGATTTTCACATCTGCCAAAGTGATGTAGGTCACACTTTACTGACTTTACTGACTTTGGTATTGTTCTTCGTGGTAATTTATTTAGAATACTTTTTATTAGTATATTGAAACGTTAAAAAATATAATTTTCAATTACTTCCGAGTTAGTTGTTAAAACTATTAGCTTGATTTGGTCTGGCCTGATTTATACAAGTAATAATATTATTTAGGTTCAGTTGCGCTCCTACTCGTGTACGTATTTACATGTGCATGCTTATATGTCCGTATATATTAACACATGTGTGTGCGTATTTTTGAATGACTGAATGAGTTTACAAATGAATGTGGGCATATTTGCATGCATGAATACGTGCCTACCTGTGTGTATCTATGCAATAGTTTGTGTGTGTTTATGTATGTATGACTGCATACTTTCACGCATACATATACACGTACACGTGTATGTGTGTGTATGTACAAATACGTTTGTATTTATACTATTATAATTATAAACCGTATTATACTTGGGGAAACTAGAATTTAGCTAACCTTATAGTTATTCTCGTTTTTAGAAATTTGTATAGAAATCGACGTAAATTCGTGTATGATGACTTTAAAATTAATATAATTGTCTTTGAAAGAACCATTAAATGTGAGAAGAGCGCAGAAAAAGTTGACAATTTGCGCTGATAAATTTAAGTCTGTAGAGGGCAAATGTGGCATTAAAATGTTCGTAATAACGGAGATGAAAATGCAGTAGCAAGAGATGCAAAAATGTATACCGAAAGAGATTAATATATTTTTTTTTAACTTTATTTACAAGTGTAGTAAAATAGAAATAATTTCTTCAATGCTAAGCAAATAAGAATGAATAATCTGAGTGTTACGACATTACACGCCCATGTACTAATGCTGGCAGCCTACACATCAACTCCTGATCCAGGTCAATAATATAACTTGTCCGTCTAGGACAGGATACGCTTGCAATTTGTGCGATACAACATACGCGTGGGTTGCGTGTTTACATATGTGTGTGGCCGTGTAGGTGTGACCGCCAACACCTATAAACCGCCAACACCTATGCAAAGAAGCGTTTCAGTGATGTCAAATATTTGATAGACTGTTTTTTGAAAAATTTGCCCGACTCATCGAGACGTGAGAGGCGAGAGCGAACACACACGAACAAACACCATTCATCACTACCTGCTGTAGAATCGTCTCACTGGCTGGACCACACAGAACAGCCACAAAACAATTGACAATAGCTATAGCAATGGCACCGATGAACAAATGCCACTGGAAAGAAAATACACTACAGCAGATACATTTTAAATGCCTCTTTAATTATGCAAGAAATTCACGGGCAAATACAATGATAATATATTACATTGTTAAAGAATGTCTTTAACTATTATTTAATACAATAGGCAGAAAATAGAACTCATTGGAGTTTAGAATACGCAGTTTTTTTATACTCGCTCCTGTTGTCATTGCTTCAATCTTTATTCGCAAGTAGTTATATAATAGCGGTTTAAGTACGAGCCGCGGCTATCTTGGATGACGTCATTCCCCCTTTTTTCCCCTCAAAAACGGTCAAAATATCCCAAATTTCCTTCATAACCGACAAAATGTCCCTCAAAAAATATGTCTTGCGCAATTCGACTGGCTTTTGCTCAATCGGAATGAATCCGGCTGAAAATTGTCCATTGTCAGCCGGAATTTGCAATCAGTTACAAGCATGCTCCATCATTCCATCTTGCCTGAAAAATGTTCGAGTCCATAACCCCATCATGCAACTTCTCCCTTCAAGCTCTGTCATTCCACCGTGGGTTTTAACATATTCCTTCCAGTATCCTTTCACCTGGTATATTGGCAGGGAAAAGACTCATGCTCATTCAACCGTATATTTTCTCATATTCCATCTTACCTTTAGAATGTTCGAATCCATCGCACCATCATACAACTTCTCCCATTATGCTCTATCATTACACCATAGATTTTTTTTCATATTCCTTCCGGTATCCTTTCACCTGACATCTTGGCAGAGTTAAGTATCATGCTCTATCATTCCACCTTGGTTTTCCATACTTATAGGCATAGTTGACCATAATTTCGGAACTGTCTCTGATTGACTACGCGAGGCTCTCGAAAGGGACTCGTCTCCGATTGGTTATGCGAGGCTCTCGAAAGGGGGTCTTTGCCCCGATTGGCTATGGGAGGAACTCGAAAGGGACTCGTCTCTGATTGGCTATGCGAGAATCTCGAAAGTGTCTCTGCCCCGATTGGTTATGCAAGGCTCTCATTGCGTACGTGTAAATATAGTTTGCTATAAATTCCGAACCATTTAAAATACAGTCACCATGTTCATAACATAGACATCACCTGCGACAACGAAAATGACTGCAGGGTCATTTATGCCTTATGCTTACTTATAAGCATAGTTGACCGTAATTTACGAACCGTTTAAGATATGGTTACCAAATTCGTAACATAGACATCGCCCCCAAAAACGAAAATTATCGCAGGGTTAAATATGCCCTAAGCATACTTATATGCATAATTGGCTGTAATTTCCGAACATTTAACATACAGTCAACAAATTCAAAACATAGGCATTACTCCGACAACGAAAAAGGTCGCAAGTGTCAAGTATGTCGTAAGTGCATTGAAAGAAAACCCGATGTAGCTACAATCCATAATATTTTATTTGTGTTTATATCACAATAAGAAGTTTAGTAAAAAGCTAGACTGCATGTCGACATGAGAAAGAGTTAATGATCGCAAGGAGTAACAACAAAAATTAATACAATACAATTGCGAAATACATTTCGTGCCTTCTAAATATCGTTTTCCTTTTCTTGTCACAAAACAACATACACTGGAGAGCCAAAAAAACTGGTATAGGCGTGCGTATGCAAATAACAGAGGTATGGAACCTATCAGAGTAACGCGATGCCGTCGGCAGCGCCTATATAAGACAACAAGCGACTGGCAAAGTTACTATATCGGTTACTGCTGCTACAATGGCAAGTTATCAAAATTTAAGTGAGTTTGAACGTGGTGTTATAGTCGGCGCACGAGAGATAGGACATAGCATCTCGCATCTCCGAGGTAGCGATACAATTTGGATTTTCGCGTACGACCATTTCACGAGTGTACCGTGAATATCGGGAATCCGGTAAAACATAAAATATTCGACATCGCTGCGGCCGGAAAAAGATCTTGAACGAACGGGACAAACGACGACTGACGAGAATCATTAAACGTGACAGACGTGCAACCCTTTCTCAAATTGGCGCAGATTTCAATGCTGGGGCATCAACAAGTGCCAGCGTGCGAACTATTCAACGGACCATCATTGATATGGGCTTTCGGAGCCGAAGGCCCACTCGTGTAGCGTTGTTGACTGCACGACACTAAGCTTTACGCCTCGCCTGGGCCCGTCAACACCGCCATTGGACTGTTGATGACTGGAAACACGTTGCCTGGTCTGACGAGTCTCGTTTCCAATTGTATCGGGCGGATGGACGTGTACGGGTATGGAGACATCCTCATGAATCCATGGACCCTACATGTCAACAGAGGGCTGTTCAAGCTGGCGGAGGCTCTGGCATGGTATGGGGCATGTGCAGTTGGCGTGAAATGGAACCCCTGATACATCTAGATACGACTCTGACAGGTGACAGATATGTAAGCATCCTGTCTGATCACCTGCACCCATTCATGTCCATTGTGCATTCCGACGGACGTGGCCCAGGAGTGAAGGCTGGCGGCAGGAAGCCTCCGAGGTCCGACGGATTCCATTCCATTCCATTCCTCACGCATCCGCAGTCAGCAGCCCGCAGAATCCAGCAGTGAGGTTCGCTACACTTCGCCGCGGCACCTCGAGATCCCCCTCCCCACCATGATCTTTGGGCTGCCTCCTGCACGATGCGCTTTGCCATCTCGTACTGAGCTACCCAGGTCCCCGACGTCCACGGCGACGGCGCTGTCGCACCGGCCAGTTGGTCCGCGGGCTGGTACTCGAGGATCCCCAGGGCCTGGGGATCCACTATCCGCCACCTGGGGACGCGACTAGTAGTGGAGTAGTCGCCGCACCGAGCTACTGCAGTCCCGCCGCACCCTCAGAAGTCCCTCGCCTTCGCTGGTCCTTGAGGCGGGCAGATCCCGGAGAGAGAGCTGCCACGAACATGATGTTCATCCCACAAGAGCGCGGCTCGTCATTGACAAGATTACACAATTGATGACGTACAACTACACTGACATTGGGTGTTTATACAACGATCATGCAACAGTAAAAATATATAAAATAAGATTTTAATTCAGTGAGTTGGTGTATTTTTACACATACTTCAAAATGTGTAAATAAAAACCACTATTGTTTTTACTAAGCAATGCATTAATGTATTATCACCAAGTAAATGTGGTGCTCTCTGGATTATTAATAAAATTTGTATTTAATTACACGCACTATAATCGTTTTTACAAATTACTCATACAAAACGTAAAATGACCAAAAATTTGTACTTGTAAATTTACATTTTTTTTTAGAGTGTAGGACATTTGAGGCGCGAAGCTGGGTGCGCCTCGTGCTTCCAGCAGCCTTAATTAAGGCTCTTACACAGAACAAAACTTTACATTTGACATTACATTTCCTTTCCTTTGACGAAACCACCACTATTGTAAAGTCAAAGTTCAAACAATTGAAAATCGGTTCTGCAATTATTTAAAATGTGTGATTTGCCATGTGAATCATTATGTATTAACTAAGTTACTCGTGAATTGCAACGGCCAGAAAAATCAAACTTACATTTTACGATACGATGACGATGACCCGATTGTTAAAGGTAAAAGTTTATTAGGCTTTATCAAATATTTATCTTCATCAAGAATGTCTTCTAAGCTGAGGAAACACCTAAATGCAAGAAAATTTCCATGATTAGCGCGGGTGTGTTTGTGTATAACTATTACCATTTACTTATCCTCAGCAGGTGTCGAACCAAGGACTAAATCGGTACACACATATTTACCATCACTGAGATTTGAACCAAGGACTATGTCAGTATAAATGTATTGATGGTTAAACTACCCTCGATGGAGGTCGAACTAAGGACTATCTCGGTATAAATGTAATTATATTTTAAGCTTAGCAGGATTCGAATTAAGGAAGTTTGAAGGGTGACTTTGGGGGCGCGCAGTACCCCCCCCCTTAAGGGGTAGAGAGCTGGAACAAAGTTTTTGCACATTTTTAAACCTTCCTCTTTCGATTCCCCCCACCCCTCCCCTCTTCCACCCCCAGGCGAGGAGATGTGGAGACAGATTTATTTAACCAAATGTTATGCCTAAATTTCATTGTGAAATATAGCAACCTATATGTAGCGGCGATACTCTCCTTTAGCCGTAGTAACGAAGTGAAGGACTTGGCAGCGGGCAGTGGCACTATCTCGTGACGCTGAAATGTACTATTGCCACCCGCAGTCATGTATGCATAGAAAAAAGTAGATTTAGAAGTATTATTCGAAAATTCAATAAGAAATAAATTTCACTTATAGTTAAAAATTCTCTATAACAACACAATTTTTGATACAATGCATTCTGTAATAACTGAAAAAAATATAATTCATCGAGCATATAACGTACGTAATTTTTATGAAAAACGCGCACACTGATAAAAAAACCAATCTGAATACACATGCATCTTGACATTTTATTGCGGACTTTATGAAAACATATTGACTCTTTCCGGTACAGGTAAATACATAATTTTAACACTTCGTGTGCGATATAGATTGTTTTCTTAATTCATGAGAATCAATTCATATATTTCCTCTTCATATTACTTCTATTTGCCATTTATTTAATTTAGACGAGTTTGGTTGACTATACCGAGATGAAAATTGCCTTACAATAAACAAATATTCGTTCCACATAACTTGTGCTAAATTGTCGGCAAAATGACTCCTTGAATTTGACTTTAAATTTCAAGTTTTCGAAATTGTGGAGGCAAGAGTGCTTTATTCTGTCTTTGGCAGTTCCATTGTGTCAGCCTCCACAGAAAACAACATATTGGAAGCAAATGTAAAGTCGACTCATAAGTCAAATGTTAAAGTTTTAAATGGTGTGAGGGCCTTAACCCACCATTGGCGAACAGCATCTCGACGCTACTCAGCGCGCCTGGGCAAGGCGTCTTTATAGCAGCACTCAGTTTAGCCAACCTGAATACTAGCGCTCGAAAAATCCGCTACAAATAACAAAATCAAACTACTCTCCATACTTGAAGAATTTACACGCTACTATTCAAAATACAATAATAATTCCTGTTATTCATGTAAATATTTAACACTCTCTTATTAATGACCTAGTCGCACACTCGGAGAAGCAATTCAAGTGTTGTTCAGAATTGCCAACGTCACCATACTGCGAAAAATCCTTCTTCCTGAGAACAAAAATAACCTAGAGCGATGATAATATTTCAAGTTGAAAAGCCGGAGTGTTCCGTGTTGTCTTTTGTCGGGGAAGAAATTAACAAAGTACATAAGTTACGAAAAAAAAAAAAAAAAAACGGTTACTAGATCGAACCTCAATTTGCCGCATTTTGACATTATTCTACGCGAATTCTGCTACAAATTGCAAGACCTAAATTAGGCTACACACATTCGAATTTGGCCATGGTTGGCAACAATGCAGCAGTCCAAGCTCGTTTAACACTTAATAATATTCCGCTTACAATAAAAGTGTCTATTCCTTTTTGTCATCACACAGATAAGCCAAGTACGCCGTTCTGTTAATAATCACGTAAATAACTGAGTCAGTATATTCATAAGTGTTGTTAACGCACGCACGCAACATAATTTTATTTTTCTGTTGCATTACTAATTAACGTCTGTATTGAAGTGGCAAGTTTAATTACAAATGAATTTCCTTACAAAGTTCGTGGGATGGCTGAAAATTCAACTCGCTAACAGGCGTTATTTTATATTCGAGAAAATAAAAATATAATTTTGAAAAAGTAGTTTCATCATACCTGTTAAACTCGTCAACTTAATCGAAAGTCAACATGTGTTGATACACGTATATTCTCTCAACGAAAATTAAAAAAAATATCGTATCCATTAGAGAAAAATACGAAAAGAAAACGACGTCTATTTGTTACTTTTGGCGCGCAGAAAAACCGCGCTGGCGGTTTTTCATTATTTTTTCCAATTCGATAGAGTGCCATCTGTACACGTGATCGCGAAATACACATGGCCACTGGGTTTGTATAGTTTTGATAGGAAATTATAAATGGAGATTCATGTGACTTACTTACACGTTTACCTTCCAAACAGTTTTAAAGACAACTTTATTAACCGTTACTAATCTTTTGATTTATGTGAATGTATTATTTTCTAACAACTTTTGTGTCTCATGATCGATTTTTTATGTCGTATCATTCACGTAACATTACACGCGTAATGTTTTAAAAACAAGCGTACGTTTTAAGTTTGTGTTAATATTTCAGTTTAGAATAAAACGGTGATGGGGGCTGTAGATGACCATAGCGTTAAAAAAAAAATGCGCGTAAAATATATTTTACGATATAATACAATTTTCTATTTTTGCTTGGTGACATACAAGAAATCGCCTGACTGTGGACTGTAGGCGACAGTATAGAATCCTTTGTAGTTCCGTGAAGGAAGTGAATTCACGGTTTCCTGTACAGCGGTTACACGGAACAGAACTGTTTCACCTGTCTACACGGTTACACTGACTTCGAACTTGTTCGCACAGAAGTCACTTTTGTTCAAAGTGACGTGCTTGTTGTTAAGTACATCAGAACGACTTATCTTCTGTGTTGTTCTCTGATTGGCTGCTGTGCTGTAAGCAAACCATGGTATTACAAGACATAGAAATGACGACATTTTCTGCACGCGTTGAAATAAAAAACCAGATCAAACAGTGACATACTTCGTTATTTTGCAAATTTTCCAAGTTTCTGGGCGTATCCTGACTCTTTAGCGGATTAAGGTCTTCATTAAAAAAAAATATTTAATAATAATTTTGTAATTTATCTGTAAATAATACGGAAAAAACTCAAAACTTACTATCTCGACAATAATGGCTATCATGTGATATTCACAATTAATATTTACATAATCGTCCGTCACCTCACAGAAATTAACACAATCGTATACTTAAAGATATTCTTTATAAATAGGTTTTTAAACACTTATTGAATTACTTTTAAAATTATGTATTTGATATATGACAGTTCCATGATTTACAATAAAGTGTGTAATCCTCGTGCATTGAGTGCCACCTTGTTTCAATGCAGATATCAGCTGTCTTTACTGTCTGAAACATTGCGGAGTCTCGCGAGAGGTGCCGCTATGTAACTCACCCTCCACTGAGCCCTCGCACCTCTTCCATTGCCACCCCCTACACGCTCCCCTCCACTGCTCCTCTTCCTTCGCCATTCGCTGCACTTCGCCAGACTGCCCGGCCGCGCTAGTGTTTCTAGTGTCAAGTGCCTTGGCCGAGAACATTCTCCACGTGTCAGCTTGTGCCGAGGGGAAGATGACCAGAAAGTTCGTGCAACCGCTGGTCCCTCTAGCATGGTGAGTGCGTTGCGACACCAGTTCAGGTCAGCTGCGAGTCCCATGGCAATGTTTATTGTAGGTTTGGTTTATCCGAAGTTTACACGATGCACATACAAGTAGGTCCTAAGCAGGTCTATACCTCAGTTGCTTGTCGCCATCTCCATGCTCGACGATGGTTCTCCCCCCACTTGCAAGTCACGGACTGTCCACAGTTGACTCACTATTTTTTTTTTTGCATGGCCACCCATAGGTTGAACCACGCATGTGTGATTTTCCACCCCTACAACTGTACCCTTTCTGGGAAATGCAGGTGTATAAGTTATCCTTTGCTTTTGCTGATTTTCCTTTTATTTTTGACTAGACGCGCTGTGCCTCTTTATGCGGTCCTTATCCCTGCTTTCTAGATCACTTCTCACTTCTCTGCAACTTGATAACACAAGGTAGAGCCGACGTGTCTCTCGGAAGGAAGCATATGATATGTGTTCATTTATTGTACTCAGGTTAGGAACACAACGAGAGTCCTTATGGGAGGAAACATTTCCTTCGTGAGGTGCGCTATCTGTTCCACAGATGTCGCTTTTAAGCTGGCTGTGAATTGGGAAATTATACACTGAGGTGACAAAAGTCATGGGATAGCAATATGCAAATATACAGATGGCAGTAGTATCGCGTAAAAAATGTATAAATGGGCAGTGCATTGGTTGGGCTTTCATCTGTAGTCAAGTGATTCGTGTGGAAAGGTTTCTGACGTGAGTATGGCTGCACGACGGGAATTAACAGTCTTTGAACGCGGAATGGTAGTTGGAGCTAGACGCGTGGGACATTCCATTTCGGAAATGGTTAGGGAATTCAACATTCCGAGATCCACAGTGTCAAGACTGTATCAAGAAAACCTAATTTCAGGCATAACCTCCCACCATGGACAACACAGTGGCCGACTGCCTGCACTTAATGACAGAGACCAATGACGTGTGCGCAGAATTGTCAGTGTTAAGAGACAAGCAACACTGCGTGAAATAACCGCAGGAATCAATGTGGGACGAACGACGGACGTGTCCGTTAGGACAGTGCGGCGTAATTTGGCTGTACTGGGCTATGCCAGCAGAAGACCGACTCGAGTGCCTTTACTAACAGCACGATATCGCCTGCAACGCCTCTCCTGGGCTCGTGACCATCTCGGTTGGACCCTAGACGACTGGAAAACCGTGGCTTGGTCAGATGAGTCCCGATTTCAGTTGGTAAGAGCTGATGGTAGGGTTCGAGTGTGGCGCAGACTTCATGTACCGAAACAACGATGCACTTTTTTTGGATGACAATGCGCCATGTCACCGGGTCACAACTGTTCGCGATTGGTTTGAAGAACATTATGGACAATTCCAGCGAATGATTTGGCCACCAAGATCGCCCGACATGAATCCCATCGAACATTTATGGGACATAATTGAGAAGTCAGTTCGTACACAAACTCCTGCGCCGGCAACACTTTCGCAATTATGGACGTCTATAGAGGCAGCATGGCTCAATATTTCTGCCGGGGACTTCCAACGACTTGTTGAGT